>JAWQFJ010026270.1:65000-87500 GCA_034096865.1 Theodoxus fluviatilis | reverse complement strand
CCCCCCCCCCCCCACCCCCCCCCCCCCCAAAATCTTTTGTTTATGCAGTATCAAAGAAAAAGTTTAGGGTTGGCAGAAAAAAACTAATATTTTTTTGCCTTTTACCTAATAAGACCAAGAATTTTACCTCTCTTTGGTTATCTTATATAACAAACTTTCAAATCCTGAGAATGCACTGAAAGTATTTTTAATCATCCACTTTTTATAATGATTTTAAAAAATTTCATTTAGGTTGTATAGTCAACCTTCTTAGCCAATGAAAAATTTTCAACATATCTTCAATGTTACTCTTTGATCTTCAATGTATGGCAACATTTGGAACAATGTTATACCTCTGCAATTATGCTTTCTGTCTTAATTTTTTGTTTTGGTATTCTATTTCATACTTTGTCAACTGTACATTAATGCCTAAGATTATTATGATGATGAATTTTCTGTCTTTTACACACCTCATTGGCCTTAACAGCTTATGAAGGCTGGGAGGCCTTTACATTCCGTACAGACAGTCTACTAGTAAACTAATTAATTGAACAGTCCAGTCCAGTCCAGTCCAATCAATCGATCAATCGATCGATCAATCAATCAATCAATCAATCAATCAATCAATCAATCAATCAATCAATCAATCAATCAATCAATCAATCAATCAATCAATCAATCAAAAAATCTATCTATCAATCAATCAAAGACCATCAGAGGCTACATATTCTCCCAAAGAACCAGCAGCCCTCAACTCCATGCTTGGTTGTGTGGAACAATCAGTTCATCACTTCCCCGGCACTGAACAAGACATCAAACTCCTTCCTTGGGGCCACAGGAAAAATACGATTGAAGGACTTCTCTGCAAACTTACACCACAACACCAAGCCACCTGGTAGTGGAGGTGAAGGCAAAGGCATAGGCGTGGCTCTACAGAGCTAGCCACTTGTCATGACCCACGGCCGGATCTCAGGAACTCAGACACCACTGGAAGGAGGGAAGCCACGAAGAAGCTCAGAGCTTGCTGGGTTTACTGTCTTTTGCATAGAAAAAGCTTAGATCCACGTTCTCTTCCTCCACTTGCAAAACTGGGAACCGCTTGGGCATCATCCGCGGTGGCTCCGAGTCAGAAACACATCGGTACTGGCTGAAGTCTGCCATTCCCAGGGAACGCAAGTAGTCCTCGTCGATCAGTGTCTTCCCATTAACACTGCAAAAGACAGGGCATGTCAGAGAAGAAGAAAGGATGAGAGGGAAAAGATAGGAAGGAGGGATGAGGTGGTGGGAGGTGCAAGTGGGGATAGGGATGGGGACAGGCGTGAAGATAGGCGTGGTGATAGGGATGGGGACAGGGGTGGGGATAGGGGTGGTGATAGGGGAGGGGATAGGTGGTGGGGACAGGGATGGGGATAGGCGTGGAGATAGGGGTGGGGATAGGGGAGGGGATAGGTGGTGGGGACAGGGATGGGGATAGGCGTGGAGATAGGGGTGGGGATAGGGGAGGGGATAGGTGGTGGGGATATAGGCCTGGAGATAGGGGTGGGGATAGGGGAGGGGATAGGTGGTGGGGACAGGGATGGGGATAGGTGGTGGGGATAGAGGTGGGGATAGGCGTGGAGATAGGGGTGGGGATAGGGGTGTGGGATAGGTGGTGGAGATAGGGGTGGGGATAGGGGTGGAGATAGGGGTGGGGATAGGTGGTGGGGATTAGGTGGGGATAGAGGTGGGGATAGGGGTGGGGATAGGGGTGGGGATAGGGGTGGGATAGGGGTGGGGATAGGGGTGGAGATAGGGGTGGGGATAGGGGTGGAGATAGGGGTGGGGATAGGGGTGGAGATAGGGGTGGGGATAGGGGTGGGGACAGGCGTGAAGATAGGGGTGGTGATAGGGGAGGGGATAGGTGGTGGGGACAGGGATGGGGATAGGCGTGGGGATAGGGGTGGGGACATGGGTGGGGATAGGTGGTGAGATAGGGATGGGGATAGGTGGTGAGATAGGGATGGTGATAGGTGGTGGAGATAGAAGTGGGGATAGGGATGGGGATAGGGGTGGATATAGGGGTGGGGATAGGGTAAAATAGTAAAGGTGTGATTTTATATAGCGACTTTCCACCATTGATCGGTGCTCAAACCGCTTTACACTTTACTCCCTGATCACTGGGCATCTTGATCAATCCTCACTGGTACCTCACAACAAACATAGTGACAGACATTTAAGACGCACACAGTCAGGTACCAGCACCAACTCCGCTCTCTGGGGAGTATTCCAACCTGATGCTGGCGCTTGGCCCCATACAAGGGTTAACCGTACTACATTTTGCCAACACTGCCCTCACAGGTACCCGGTTTTACTCCTGGGTGGGGAGAAGCAATGCGAGTTAAGCATTTTGCTCAAGGATGCAACTCTGGGAACCGCGCAGCTTCGAACGCCGTACCCACTGGCCGCAAGCGACTGTAGGTCCAGCGTGCTAACCACTTGGCCACAGAGACCCACAAGGGGCACCCATACGGGTGGTGATAGGGGTGGTGATAGGTGGTGTGGATAGGGGTGGGGATAGGCGTGGGATAGGGGTGGGGATAGGGGTGGGGATAGGGGAGGGGATAGGGGTTGGGATAAGGGTGGGGATAAGGGGTGGTATAGGGGTGGGATAGGGGTGGGATAGGGGTGGGATAGGGGTGGGGATAGGGGTGGGATAGGGGTGGGATAGGGGTGGGATAGGGGTGGGGATAGGGGTGGGGATAGGGGTGGGGATAGGGGTGGGATAGGGTGGGGATAGGGGGGATAGGGTGGGGATAGGGGTGGGGATAGGGGTGGGGATAGGGGTGGGGATGGGATAGGGGTGGGGATAGGGGTGGGGATAGGGATGGGATAGGGGTGGGGATAGGGGTGGGGATAGGGGTGGGGATAGGGATGGGATAGGGGTGGGGATAGGGGTGGGGATAGGGGTGGGATAGGGGTGGGATAGGGGTGGGGATAGGAGTGGAGATAGGGGTGGGGATAGGGGTGGTATAGGGGTGGGATAGGGGTGGGGATAGGGGTGGGGATAGGCGTGGAGATAGGGGTGGGGATAGGGGTGGGGATAGAGGTGGGGATAGGGGTGGGATAGGGATAGGGATAGGGGTGGGGATAGGGGTGGAGATAGGGGTGGGGATAGGGGTGGGGACAGAGGTGGAGATAGGGGTGGGGATAGAGGTGGGGATAGGGGAGGGGATAGGGGAGGGAATAGGGGTGGGGATAGGGGTGGGGATAGGGGTGGGGATAGGGGAGGGGATAGGGGAGGGAATAGGGGTGGGGATAGGGGTGGGGATAGGCGTGGAGATAGGGGTGGGGATAGGGGAGGGGATAGGGGAGGGAATAGGGGTGGGGATAGGGGTGGGGATAGGCATGGAGATAGGCATGGAGATAGGGGTGGAGATAGGGGTGGGGACAGAGGTGGGGATAGGTGGTGGGATAGGGGTGGGGATAAGCGTGGAGATAGGGGTGGGGATAGGCGTGGGGATAGGCGTGGAGATAGGCATGGAGATAGGGGTGGAGATAGGGGTGGGGACAGAGGTGGGGATAGGTGGTGGGGATAGGGGTGGGGATAAGCGTGGAGATAGGGGTGGGGATAGGCGTGGGGATAGGCGTGGAGATAGGCGTGGAGATAGGGGTGGGGATAGGGGTGGGGATAGGTGTGGAGATAGGGGAGGGGATAGTGGTGGGGACAGGTGGAGATAGGGGTGGGGATAGGGATGGGGATAGGCGTGGAGATAGGCGTGGAGATAGGGGAGGGGATAGGGGAGAAGATAGGCGTGGAGATAGGGGTGGAGATAGGGGTGGGGACAGAGGTGGGGATAGGTGGTGGGGATAGGTGGTGGGGATAGGTGGTAGGGATAGGCGTGGAGATAGGGGTGGGGATAGGCGTGGAGATAGGGGTGGGGATAGGGGAGGGGATAGGGGAGGAGATAGGGGTGGGGATAGGGGTGGGGATAGGCGTATAGATATGCGTATAGATATGCGTGGAGATAGGGGTGGAGATAGGGGTGGGGACAGAGGTGGGGATAGGTGGTGGGAATAGGGGTGGGGATAGGCGTGGAGATAGGGGTGGGGATAGGCGTGGAGATAGGGGTGGGGATAGGGGAGGGGATAGGGGAGGGAATAGGGGTGGGGATTGGCGTGGAGATAGGGGTGGGGATAGGTGGTGGGTATAGAGGGTGAGAATAGGCAGTGAGGATAGGGGTGGGGAAAAGAGGAAGGGAGAGGGGAGCAGAGCAGAGTAGATAAAAAACGAAGAGAAAATGACAGGACAGGACAAAAGTGAAAAGACAAGAGGAGAGGAGAGGAGAGGAGAGGAGAGGAGAGGAGAGGAGAGGAGAGGAGAGGAGAGGAGAGGAGAGGAGAGGAGAGGAGAGGAGAGGCGAGAACAGGACAGGACAGGACTGGACAGGGCAGGGCAGGGCAGGACAAGAGAGGAGAGCAGAGTGATGCAGAGCACATGTGTGGAGAGCGGAGCTAAGCAGAGGAGAGCACAGTAGAGGGTAGTAAAGTGAAGCAGATGAGAGCAGAGCAAAGGATAGTCACTTCAAAAGGCCACAGAGTGAAGACAATTGAGAGAGAGCTAACACTCACCTATCTGGAGAGGCGTTAGCAATACGGAGGCAGGCATCAGCAAAGATGGTGGGCTTCCGCATTAGTTTGGGGTCAATGTCCATCTTGTCTGTCACATGACTCTGTATGACCGTAGCTGGCCATAGAGTGGTCACCGAGACCCCTGAAGAAAATCAAGTCAGCATTCAGCACCGGGTTTCAGTGACTGGCACAGTGGCAGTTTCCTACTTGGTCAGGAGTCATCTGCCCTGGGTTAATTGACAGAAAATCAAGTCAGCATTCAGCACTGCGTTTCAGTGACTGGCACAGTGGCAGTTTCCTACTTGGTCAGGAGTCATCTGCCCTGGGTTAATTGACAGAAAATCAAGTCAGCATTCAGCACTGGGTTTCAATGACTGGCACAGTGGCAGTTTCCTACTTGGTCAGGAGTCATCTGCCCTGGGTTAATTGACAGAAAATGAATGGCTGGAAGACCTCTTGAGACACTGAAAACTGCCTTCAAGTATCTTTGATGTCCTGTGGCAATGAGACTACCTGATAAGGGAGAAAAAAAATGGCTGTGGACCAAATTTCCTGGAGAGAAACATATTGAGGATGAAATTTCCCTCACTCTTGACAACAAATTAAGTCCAAAACTAGAGGGCACTTGGAGAGCGCATGCCTCGACCAAGGCAGCTGCACTGGTGGAGCCATTGCAGACGACATTCAAGCCCGCTCACTCGCCCTCTTGTGCAGTGGTCATGATCTCACGTGAGGCTAGGGGGAGGCTTAAAATACACTACAACCTAGACTCTGCACTGGGTTATGGTATAGGCAACAATATTTCTGTTTATGGTAGTAATTCCAAAACATGATAAGAAATAACCTCCAAAGTTTTATGGATTGTTCTTGGGATGAAACCCTGATCTAGTACCAAATTTCATCAGAATCCATTTTGAATTTTTGGAGTTATAATATTATGCCAAATAACAAATGAATGAACAAACAAATGAAATAACAAACATGCTATCCGACTGAAAAACAAGATATCCTGGGCAGAGGTAAAAAAGGCACTCTGAAGTGCCCATTTATTCCGACAGAGACAAGTCACCTCTCACTGCAGCAGGCTCTACCTATTCAAAGGTTGCCACGCATTGTTGCCTTTGGAATCCCTGATGTCTTGTAAAACAAAACCCTGGCAAATCAAATGCTATGCCACAGTGAGGAAATCAATAGTCAATGGGTTGTCAGCCAAAACCCCAGTGGTCCATATTGACATACCCTGTGACTCCTCATCCCTCTCTGTCTGACTCTCATCGGCCACAAATTACACACACTGCTTGCAAAGGAGGTGTTGTAGAAGAAGTATTTGTATGTTAATTACAACAATGAGTATGGTGCAATAGTGTTCAATGATAAGTCTGTCTAACATGTTTTTGTCAACAACAAAAACTTACAAAGATTAGTGTTGAAGAAAAATAGCTTGTATTTCAACAAAAGCAATGAGTGAGAACAATAGTTTTGACTGAAAAGTCTGTCTAACTTGTCTTTGTCAAGAAAAACTGCCTACCACTGCCCTGGACAGCCCCAAGGCTAAAAATAAAACAGGGCCTACCACTGCCCTGGACAGCCCCAAGGCTAAAAATAAAACAGGGCCTACCACTGCTCTGGACAGTCCCAAGGCTAAAAATAAAACAGGGCCTCCCACTGCTCTGGACAGTCCCAAGGCTAAAAATAAAACAGGGCTTACCACTGCTCTGGACAGTCCCAAGGCTAAAAATAAAACACGGCCTACCACTGCCCTGGACAGTCCCAAGGCTAAAAATAAAACAGGGCCTACCACTGCCCTGGACTGTCCCAAGGCTAAAAATAAAACAGGGCCTACCACTGCCCTGGACAGTCCCAAGGCTAAAAATAAAACAGGGCCTACCACTGCCCTGGACTGTCCCAAGGCTAAAAATAAAACAGGGCCTACCACTGCCCTGGACTGTCCCAAGGCTAAAAATAAAACAGGGCCTACCGGTGCCCACCAGCTCGCTGGACAGTCCCATGGCAAGGATAGTCATGCCCAATTTGCTGACAGAGTAAGGCGTCTTGCCCTTGAAGAATCTGGAAGAAACAGGAGTGGACTGTCACTGCTGAGAGCACTGGCATTGCAAATATGTTACCCCCATGCATCTTGCCCACACCCCCCCCCCCCCTCCCCCCAATTCCTAATTCTTCTTCTGCTCTCCCCCAGCTCAAGTCTCTCTTGTTTGTTCTCCTGCTAGTCCTCCTCCTCCTGCTAGTCCTCCTCCTCCTGCTGGTCCTCCTCCTCCTGCTAGTCCTCCTCCTCCTCCTCTTCTTCTTCCTTCTCCTCCAGCTCATTCTTCTCCTTGTTCTCCCTCTGCATGTTAATATTCTCCTCCTCCTCCTTCTGGTCATTGTCCCACCTCTGCTGTTCCTACTTCTTCTCCTCCAGCTTCTCTTCCTCCTCCAATCCCCATTCCAACTCCTCCTCCACTTTCTCCTCTTCCTCCATTACCTCTTTCTTTTTTTTCTCTCCTCCTCCTTCATTTTATTCTTCCTTTTCCACCTCCTCCTCCTCCTCCTCCTCCTCCTCTTCCTTTTTCTTCTTCCTTGTCCTTCTTCTACATCCTCCTCCTTCTCCTCCTCCTCAAACTCCTTCTTCTCCTCAAACTACTCCTCCTCCTCAAACTTCTCCTCTAACTCTTTCTGCTCCCACCTGCTGTAGATGGGTGGAGCTACCAACAAGATCTTGCCAGACTGCTGCTGGAGAAAGTGGGGCAGAACCGCCTGGATCATAGCATAGGCACCTCGCACGTTGACCTGGGTCATCAGATCAAAGCGGTTCAAGGGCGTGGCCTTGACCTGACGCCACAGAATGGAGCCAGCGTTGTAGATGGCGTAGTCCAGGTGGCCATAGCGCACCAGGCACCCCTGCACTGCATTATCTATGTCTGACTCAGATCTGCAAAGAGAGGTTGCTCAAATGGATGGATGGATGCATGGATGGATGGATGGATGGATGGATGGATGGATGGATGGATGGATGGATGGATGGATGGATGGAAAGATGGATGGATGGGTGGATGGATGGATGGATGGATGGATGGATGGATGGATGGATGGAAAGATGGATGGATGGGTGGATGGATGGATGGATGGATGGATGAATAAGTGAATGAATGAGTGGATGGATAAAATGAAAGGATAGATGGATGATGGATGGATAATTAAGAATAGACCTCCTGTGGGTTGGGGGTAAGAATAGACCCCCTGTGGTTTGGGGAAAAAATAGACCCTCTGTGGGTTGGGGGTAAGAATAGACCCAATCTCATGACGATGTCTCCCAATGCAATTGATAAGAGGCAAATCACTAGGAAAATCCAGACACCTGTGATCTGTCCTGAACATTTAATCATTCCACGTCAAATTTTCAAATCCAGAGCTGTTTCAACACCATGAAAATTTGATGCAGCCAGTGCAGGGATCACTCCCAACTCCTGTACCGCCCATAGCCACCCACTCTGCTCAATCCTGTAACGCCCATTACCGCCCACTCTGCTCAATCCTGTAACACCCACTACCGCCCACTCTGCTCAATCCTGTAATGCCCATTACCGCCCACTCTGCTCAATCCTGTACCGCCCATAGCCGCCACTCTGCTCAATCCTGTATCGCCCATAGCCGCCACTCTGCTCAATCCTGTACCACTCATTACCACCCACTCTGCTCAATCCAATACCAACCTTAGCCGCTCACTCTGCTCAATCCTGTACCACTCATTACAGCCCACTCTGCTCAATCCTGTACCACCCATTACCGCCCACTCTGCTCAATCCTGTACCACCCATTACCGCCCACTCTGCTCAATCCTGTACTGCCCATTACAGCCCACCCTGCTCAATCCTGTACTGCCCATAGCCGGCCACCCCATGTGGCTGTTACTTGACTGATTTTTTTCCTACAAATTGCATAATCCTTACAGGACTGGGGAATGAAACATGTGAATGACTTACAGGACTGGGGAATGAAACACGTGAATGACTTACATGACCCTAAGTTCAGGTCAGTCTCAAGGAAGTTGAGACATGGTGGGACATGGATTAGCTTTGACTTGAACATGATTTTGTTGACTTAGTGAAGTTGAGACCTCCCATGCACACTGACTTAAGACATTCGTTAAGCTGAGCATGCTAGCTCCATGTTAAGTCTGATTTTAGTCTTCTTGTGCACACGGCCCCTGGGGTGTTTGTGCTGCAAAGGAAAATTTGGTTTTATACAGATATCAGTCTAATTTAGACTTTGACTTTGAGTGAACACTTTCTATTTTAGCACACATACTTGATTTTTTTTGTGTATTCATGACTCAAATGGATACATTTATATTCACTATAATAAAAATACAAGCATACACCTTGAGGTTGTCAAGGTTACATGTATACAAATCAAGCTGGCCACCAACTGAAAATAAGCAAATTTGTGGAAGAAATATATCACATTCTACTCAACCTATAAGTGTGGGTTTTGCACCTATCTTATTGCATTACAACAATGTATGCAATGCACCTTAATTACAGACGTGCTAAACCCAAAAGAATCTATGATTGTTGTGCTTGCATTACATGAATTTGTTTTCAAATCAGAATGCAAACATCATCAGCAACTGAACTTGGCACTGCCACATCACTTTAAGTTTGGTCGGTTGCAGAAAACACACCAAAGGAAATATGTGTGCAAATTTTCAACTAATCAACTTTAAAAAAATTTAAATTCAGAGCAACTGCCACAAGAGTTGACAAGTCCATTTTTTTTTTTTGGGGGGGGGGGGGGGGGGGGGGGAAACAAAAAAACAAAAAACACACACACACAAACCTGCCCTACCTCTTGAGGAAAGGTTACATGGCAACTTCTGAGTTTTTTGGAGTGCCACACTCTAGGGACTGAGGATGCACCTCATACACATCAACATCCACTCTCCTCTTAGTGCTCAACTCCCTCTTTCCACCCGTGCCAAAAACAGTCATGGCATGAGCTACTAAATACTGATGAGGTAAACAGCTCTTGGCAACACACACACACAACTATCACAGCACTTAAGGCAAAAAATTTAATTTGCATGATTTTCCCAATGAATGCAGTTTCATGTATTCTTGAGCCGGGGTGGGTGAGTGGTTGTTTATCTAAAAAATGCATGATTAAGACAAAATCATGACTATGAACCTAACACATGACCTCACTCTGATTTGCATTTACCCCCCACCCCCACCCCACCCACCCCCGATCACAGGGCCTTTAGGTTAGTCTTTTTCTGGCACCAGATGGCAGGATGCACCACTTCTTGGGGAGCATTTCACACCTGATGCTGGCCCATGAAAGTGCCAGTGAGTAATGAAACATTGGAGTGCCTTCACAGGACCTGAAGTAACAGCTAGGAGACATGCATATCAAAGAATGGGCAGAACGGGAGGAAGCAGTCAACTTTAAGTTTAAGACCCGTTTTAACATTATTTTATCCACCTATGCCTTCACTATATACCTGACCACTGCCTGCTCTCATGCATGTTCTTGATCATTGTTTCCGTCTTGTCCAGCCCTCTCGATAACCCTACCTTCACTCGCGCCCTCCACAATCCTGATCCCTCGATCCTGATCTCACCTGACGTCACACTTGAGGGAGAATGCCTCACCGCCCGCCACACGAATAGAGTGAACCAAGCTGGACGTGTCTCCCGGCAACCCCATATCGGCGCTGTCCTGGGCTGTGGCGGTCTTGGCAGCAGCGCAGATTTTAAAGTTGTTTTCTGCGAGTGTGGAGGCAATTTGTCGTCCAATTCCTCGCGAAGCACCCACAACTAGAGCGACTTTCTTCATTGCAGTGGAGGTCACACTGAACAGCGTGGGTTTTTGTATTATCCGAAACGCCGCCGTCAACAAGACAGACAATTGAGGTCGTGCTACCCGCTCGTTCGTGCGGTCTTGCGCAGCTCTTCGTAAACAAAAGGGACGTGGCTGATGGAGACGGGGAATCCGTTGTGAGATGAAGCATGTGCGCGATCACCTTCACTGCTTCAGAGTCCAAAGATCATATGCGCTCTAGTTGCGCGCGATTGCATACAATTTAAGTATCAAGGCAATATAAACGTGCGTTATCATCAGCACAAAGTAGAACAGCAAGTAATTGTGACGTATGATACACAGAGAATGTTATGCTTTTCCTTGTTATGGCCAGAAAGTATCCTACACGAGATATTCGAGTTGCTCTCGCTCCACTTAAACCAATCTTGATGTGAGAGTTACTTCCCTTGAGTGCTCTTATCACGGCCTCGACCCCGACCTTGGGCTTGGCAGTAGACAGCTGTTGTGCATGCTGTGATGTGTTCGAGATAAAGCTCACACATATTTGAGGTTCTCATTCGATACTGACAGTAAGACCTAGTCTGGCGAATAAGCATGGTAGATTAATTTGTAACCGCAATGAAAAACAGAGGCAGTGTTTTCACAGCGTGAAACAGCGCTATAGACAAGTGGCTACATCTTCATCAGTTCATGATCTTGATCATCATCATGCACCGTTGATTATATTGATGCACGTGGGCAGTCCACAAGGTGTAACCCGAGTTAGTGACATAAACAGCATTTGCACTATATACTGATTCCAATTTTCTGATGCATGGCTATTTTCCACATATATTAAATGCACCTCTTGACTAAGGTCATTCTATTTCTAGAGACTTCGCCTGCTGACTTGATCGGGTTCACAGAATGGACTAATGTTATCGTTTTCATGAATTCTGTGTCACAGTATGTTTAACAGTGTGCCCTTAGGCTTAGCCGCAACTTGACAGAATCAGAGTAGTCACAACCTTGCCGATCCTAGTTCGTACGCCTACCTAATTGTGTGTGTGTGTGTAGTGAATGAGCAATTAAGTGACTGTGTGTGTGTGTGTGTGCACGTGTATGTGAGTGAGTGTGTGTGTGTGTGTGTGTGTGTGTTGTACGTGTGTGAGCATGCATGCTTGTGTGCATATAAGAGGAGGCGAATAATTATGGGGTGTATGGGATGGGTTGAAGAGAGAGAAAGAGAGAACGAACGAATGAACGAACCTTATTTTACAAGGGTAGTGAATTAGGCAGTAGTGCCTTTCTTACATTCAGCCCTTGAGGCAAAATATTCAAATGTGGTAAGACAGAGAGAGAGAGAGAGAGAGAGAGAGAGAGAGAGAGAGAGAGAGAGAGAGAGAGAGAGAGAGAGAAATTAAGCTCAGAGAGAAAAAATTAAGCTCAGAGAGAGAGAGAGAGAGAGAGAGAGAGGGTGGAAGGGGTGGAGGTGGTTTGGTGTTAAACCAAATTTCCATGCATGAACCAAAGGAACAGCATTGCAATTAATTGTGCTGTATCACATGCATTTCACGAATGCGTCTCACTGTATTGTGTCACATGACATTGTGTGGCATGGCCTTATTTGCATTGTATTGTGTCATGATAAATAGTGGTGCTTAATTCTCAAACTGTATTGCTTCACACTATCATTTTGTGCAATATTGTGTCACACTGTTGTGTGTCACGCTGTTGTGTCACACTGCAATGTATCCCATTGTATCACACTGCATTTCACTGTATAGTCATTGTATTGTATAACACTGCATTGTGTCATGCTGGAATATGTCACTTTGTGTTGTGCATTTGTCACACCTCGTGTCATGCTGTATTGAATCCAATTTTTTCATGTCAGGCTGTATTGCCACACTGCATTGGGCCTTTTATTGCATCATGCTGTATTGTGTTCCTCTGCATGGTGTCACACTGTCATGTGACACTGCACTGCATCGCTTTATTGGTCACACTTTAGTTACTCTGTATTGTGTGACACACAAGTGAAATACAAGGAGAGACTGACAGACAGACAAACAGACAGACAGACAGACAGACAGACAGACAGACAGAGACAGACAGACAGACAGACAGACAGACAGACAGACAGACAGACAGACAGACAGACAGACAGACAGACAGAGAGGCACAGAGAGAGGCAGAGAGAGAGAGAGAGAGAATCCAATTCTAGCAAGAATTATACGATCTCTTAAACATACTTATGTTTGTATCGTTTGTGTACCTGAGAAATAAAATTTAAGTATGAAATCCAAGATAAAATGATTACAATGACACATGCACAGAAGCGAAACATTCTAGACATCCAGACACTGAAGAAAGTGCCATACATGTGGCCACAGCCTGTTGATGTGTCCTCCCTACCGAAACCCCACCCCCACCCCCAATCAGCCAGAATCCCTGGTCGCCGGTCCTCAAGGTCCCCTTCAGTAGCTCAGCCAGGGGCCCCCTCCAGTAGCTCAGCCAGGGTCCCCCTCCAGTAGCTCAGCCAGTGGCCCCCTCCAGTAGCTCAGCCAGGGACAGCCTTCATTAGCTCTTAAGCTCTCACCAATACTCTCTCTCTCTCATGTCGCCCTGGTTATATACCCTTACACAGGTTCCAGAACCTTCCAGAACTGAGTTGAACATACTCCACGCTCTAGCAGCCATGCAACTGACGTCATGTGACACGGCCAAGATAAATTTAGCCCGACTCCATCGCGTAACCTAGCAGCCACATGAGCGGAGAGGCTGATGTAAACAGCTCATAGCACTACGATACTCTGGTGCGTTCTAGAACCTTCGCAACATACGTACTGTAATGAGTGGAGATATTCTAATCCCCAGTGAAAATTCTTATTTGAATAGAAGGCAGCCAGGCCTAAACTGTTATTAGAAAAAAAAACAGCCATGCCTTGAGAATTAGTATGGATAAATTTGAGACCATTGATTGGCCTGTGAACGCAAAAGCCCACCTATACCACTGGTAAATGCAAGATCTGCAGTCAATGTGGAAAACCTATTCTAATGCCATTGATCCACTTGGCAGCCCTTGCTGCACGCCTTTGGTCCACATGGAAGACCTCGCTGTTATCTGAACTCAAGACTGGAGAAAAATATAAAGCGCTCAACTTTTCTGTTCTGCATTCTCGCGCTTGGTAGTGCATCCAGACTTTGTGGTGAAGTCAACAGGAGGTGGGAGGAGTAATGCCCATAGTTTCCAAGGCTTCACTCCCCAAGGATAATGGCAATGTCCATAGCAAGGACTTGAGGAAGGAGAAGCGTGGCCATGCCAACCCATGCCTTCAGATACATGGATCGTCACCTGCCTGCCCTTTGATGATACAAGTCATGCCTGACTGTGTTGACAGATGGAGGGGACACGCCTGACGACTCAATACCCCACTCCCCTTCTCCAAGAACATGGAGATTAAGATGAAGGCAGCCCCCCTTCCCCCCCCCCCCCCCCATCCCCCCTCAACATGAAAGCGTCATCCTCAACGGAAAACGGCCAAGGTAAAAGATTCTGACTCCACGGCCTTCAACCCTCACCTCAGACGAAATGAACTCTACCCTCTGATATCTTCACTTGCCAATCATCAACGAGAGGTGAAGATAAAAAACGAGACTAGAAGTACAATTTCAGGCGAGTCCAATTCAGCAAAGCGCAATTTTATTCAGATGCAAAGGCACATCAAATGAAACACCTGCAAAGACAATGAAACCTCTCAGTCTGCCTGTCAGAAAGCTCTATCTCTATCCCATGAACAACACAACCCTTACAATTACTGAACTAGAGGCTTTCCCAAGCATGTTACACAAATGAACAAGTTTGTTGAGTGGCTGCAATGATCTTTCTCACAGTGATAGGTCAGATTCGACAGTCAAAGTGTCATTGGTTCTTCAGTATTTTTCACATTACCACACAATGTACAGAATACTGGATGAACAAAAGCCTCCTTTTTCCTTTCTCCACTCAAACCTTGCATGCTCTGTTAACAGGAATGAAAGAAGGGAAAGTGAAGTGAGGATATTTGAGAGATGCTTCAGTTATTAAAAACTTTTAAAAAAGAAAGGACAATAGCACATCTATTGCAGATGGCCAAGTCAAAAAGCAGAGAAGGCCACCCGGAACTCAATGGTTCGGCTGAGCAGCTGAAAGTTAGGTGTCGGTACATTACAATGTTGGTCCATTCCCCTTTTCTTCTTCCTCTTCTTCATAATGTCTCATCTACAGCTACAGTTCCTTCCCTTCCTCCATCATTCTTTCCTCACTCTTATTTCTACTTCTTTTCTTCACTTTGCCTGGTTTACAGGTACTCTTTCTTCCCTTTCTCTGTCATTTTTTCCTCTTCCTTCTCTTCCCTCTTATCTCTTCTTCACAATGTCTGAACTACAGCTGCAGTTCCTTCCCTTTCCCTCTGTCATCATTTTGTCTTCCTCCCTTTTTTCTTCTTCTTCATCTCCTTCACAATGTCTCTAATACATCTTAGTACCATCCCTTCCTCTCTGTCAATGTATCCCCTGTCTCCTCTTCTTCACATCGTCTTTACCGTAGGTACAGTACCATCCCTTCCTCTCTGTCACTGTATCCCCTCTCCTCTTCTTCACATCGTCTTTACCGTAGGTACAGTACCATCCCTTCCTCTCTGTCGCTGTATCCCGTCTCCTCTTCTTCACATCGTCTTTACCGTAGGTACAGTACCATCCCTTCCTCTCTGTCACTGTATCCCCTCTCCTCTTCTTCACATCGTCTTTACCGTAGGTACAGTACCATCCCTTCCTCTCTGTCATTGTATCCCGTCTCCTCTTCTTCACATCGTCTTTACCGTAGGTACAGTACCATCCCTTCCTCTCTGTCACTGTATCCCCTGTCTCCTCTTCTTCACATCGTCTTTACCGTAGGTACAGTACCATCCCTTCCTCTCTGTCACTGTATCCCCTGTCTCCTCTTCTTCACATCGTCTTTACCGTAGGTACAGTACCATCCCTTCCTCTCTGTCACTGTATCCCCTGTCTCCTCTTCTTCACATCGTCTTTACCGTAGGTACAGTACCATCCCTTCCTCTCTGTCACTGTATCCCCTGTCTCCTCTTCTTCACATCGTCTTTATCGTAGGTACAGTACCATCCCTTCCTCTCTGTCATTGTATCCCGTCTCCTCTTCTTCACATCGTCTTTACCGTAGGTACAGTACCATCCCTTCCTCTCTGTCACTGTATCCCCTGTCTCCTCTTCTTCACATCGTCTTTACCGTAGGTACAGTACCATCCCTTCCTCTCTGTCGCTGTATCCCGTCTCCTCTTCTTCGCATCGTCTTTACCGTAGGAACAGTACCATCCCTTCCTCTTTGTCATTATTTCTGCCTTCTCCTCTTTCTTCATCTTTTTCTCTTCTCCTCATTTTTATTTTCTTATACTTCTCCTCCTCCACCTCCTCTATTTCTTCTTTTCCATCCTCTTGCTCCTCCTCCTCCTTTGTCCTCCGCCTCCCCCTCCTGTTAAGTCCTCCTCATCTTCCTGCATTTCACTCTTACTGCAGCCACTGCAAGCGACATGGACAATATTGTGTGGAAATACAAAAGACTATTCACCCATGTACAGATTAGATGCTAGAGTACTATGCTCCAACAGGAAATGAAAAGGCCACGTTCCCACATGGAGATCAAATGCCACAGTCAACTGTCGCAACAGCCAATGCAACATTCATTACAATGAAAATTGCGCATTCATATAAACTTAATGACAAAAGAACCTTCAATACTAAACCACATTTCACAAGCTTGATGACATTAAATCTAACAAAAGCTAATTTTAATCATTAAAAAAAATTAATAAGATTGTATTGCCTTGTACAGTTGTAGGAATAAAAATCTTGCCAGACAAATTATTAGTTTTTCCTGACAACTACTTCACAAAAGCATGCAATGAATAAGATAATGAACATACGCTTATACACACAAACACACACACACACACACACACGTATCAAAACTCACAAACACATGTACACACACACATCCAAACACACAAACACATGTGCATAAACATGCATACATATGTTCACAAATTCAGAGATAGGTACACACGGCACACTAGGCCATGCATTCCACAGAAGTGCACAGTGCAAGAGAACAGACAGCAGCAGCATGCCAAAGAAAGTCCTTCATCCTTCCAGCAACCACACCAGTTCCAGCACACCAGTTCCAGCCACCACACACCAGTTCCAGCCCCCACACACCACACCAGTTCCAGCCACCTCACACAACACCTGTTCCAGCCACCACACCAGTTCCAGCAACCTCACACCACACCAGTTCCAGCCACCACACACCAGTTCCAGCCCCCACACACCACACCAGTTCCAGCCACCACACACCACTCCAGTTCCAGCCCCCACACACAACACCAGTTCCAGCCCCCACACACCACACCAGTTCCAGCCCCCACACACAACACCAGTTCCAGCCCCCACACACCACACCAGTTCCAGCCCCCACACCAGTTCCAGCTACCACTCCAGTTCCAACCGCCACCACACCAGTTCCAGCCACCACACACCACACCAGTTCCACCTACCACACCAGTTCCAGGCACCTCACACCACACCAGTTCCAGCCACCACACCAGTTCCAGCCACCACACCAGTTCCAGCTACCACACACAACACCAGTTCCAGGCACCACACACAACACCAGTTCCAGCCACCTCACCAGTTCCAGCCACCTCACACCACACCAGTTCCAGCCACCACACAAGTTCCAGCCACCACACACCACTCCAGTTCCAGCCACCACGCACAACACCAGTTCCAGCCACCACACACCACTCCAGTTCCAGCCACCACACACCAGTTCTAGCCACCACACAAGTTCCAGCCACCACACACCACTCCAGTTCCAGCCACCACACACCAGTTCCAGCCACCACACACCACACCAGTTCCAGCCACCTCACACCACACCAGTTCCAGCCACCACACACCAGTTCCAGCCACCACACCAGTTCCAGCCACCACACCAGTTCCAGCCACCACACCAGTTCCAGCCACCACACCAGTTCCAACCACCACACCAGTTCCAGCCACCACACACCACTCCAGTTCCAGCCACCACACCAGTTCCAGCCACCACGCACAACACCTGTTCCAGCCACCACACCAGTTCCAGCCACCACACCAGTTCCAGCCACCACACCAGTTCCAGCCACACCAGTTCCAGCCACCACTTCAGTTCCAGCCACACCAGTTCCAGCCACACCTGTTCCAGCCACCACACCAGTTCCAGCCACCACACCAGTTCCAACCACCACACCAGTTCCAGCCACACCAGTTCCAGCCACCACTTCAGTTCCAGCCACACCAGTTCCAGCCACACCAGTTCCAGCCACACCAGTTCCAGCCACACCAGTTCCAGCCACCACACCAGTTTCAGCCACACCAGTTCCAGCCACCACTTCAGTTCCAGCCACACCAGTTCCAGCCACACCTGTTCCAGCCACCACACCAATTCCAGCCACCACACCAGTTCCAACCACCACACCAGTTCCAGCCACACCAGTTCCAGCCACCACTTCAGTTCCAGCCACACCAGTTCCAGCCACACCAGTTTCAGCCACACCAGTTCCAGCCACACCAGTTTCAGCCACACCAGTTCCAGCCACCACTCCAGTTCCAGCCACCACGCACAACACCTCTCAGGCTGTACAGCAGCTGCAGCAGAGAGACTGCCCAGGGTAAACCCCACTGTGCACAAGGCAATTCTATGCATTTCATGCTGACACTCTCCACACAATGCTTTGCATGCAGTGCTCACCACCTGACACACACATAGCGAGCAATGCTGCCTAGCCGCACAGCAAGAGTGGAATGAAATAGAAACTTTTCCATTTGGCGGCCCGTCACAAACGTTGACCAAAAATTTCTCCCAATCACAGAGCAACATTGCTGCTGCTGCTCCCCTAGAGCAAACCACGACTCCAGTGATGGCTACCATGATGAAGGACGCAGAGACAAAAGTGATTGAGATCTGCCCAGATCAGAATTTATTTTTTACGAGAGCAGTATGAGGAAATATTTCTACTGCCAAAAGCTGGCACCGTGGAAGCATGTACAAACAAGCTTGTCGATGTTGCAAGTGACTGTGGCATGCATGAATTGCTTGCTACACTGCGAATGATGCATGTTGCTTCATGTGCAAGGTCCTTCATCCTTTGCTGTTCAGAGGTGAAACTAAGATAGGCCTATGCACGATGCTTCATGTGCAAGGTCCTTCAAGCTTTGCTGTTCAGAGGTGAAACTAAGATAGGCCTATAACATTCAGAGATGCACGATGCTTCATGTGCAAGGTCCTTCACTCTTTGCTGTTCTGAGGTGAAACTAAGATAGGCCTATAACATTCAGCGATGCACGTTGCAAGTGCAGCTGTGGGAAGATAAATCTCAAATGGAAATCCCAGAGTGGACCCACGCTGACCATTCCCACACTGGGACCCTAGTTGGATGGGAAACACACGCGAAATGCACGAACCCTCCCAAAGCCGAGTTGGGTCTACTTCAGAGATAGCAGGTCAGCCAGGTAAAGCCTACTGAAGAGGAAAGGGTGAAGAGGAAAGGGTGAAGAGGAAAGGGTGAAGAGGAAAGGGTGAAGAGGAAAGGGTGAAGAGGAAAGGGTGAAGAGGAAAGGGTGAAGAGGAAAGGGTGAAGAGGAAAGGGTGAAGAGGAAAGGGTGAAGAGGAAAGGGTGAAGAGGAAAGGGTGAAGAGGAAAGGGTGAAGAGGAAAGGGTGAAGAGGAAAGGGTGAAGAGGAAAGGGTGAAGAGGAAAGGATAAAGGAGGCTTGGGACATGCCTGGCCTACAGAGGAGAGCCCAGAGGCCCCGTGCCCAGCGTTCCGGCGGAGGTGCAAGGTCCCAAAGGGCAGCTGCCACATGCAAAATGTACGAAATGCTTGACACTTGCAGACCACGGTACAACAACTCTGTCTCCACAGGCAGCCAAGATCCAGCATCCACGACAAAAGCATCCTCCATCTGCATAGCATGCGTGTGGTCACAGCCACAAATATAACATCCATGAATGACGATCCACTTGGCTGGCGACTGGCTCAGCCATATAAAAGCAAACACGTACATCATCTCCATCACTTGCAGCCTCACAAACTTCATTGCAAACAAACACACAGACACACAAATACATACACAAATGCACTCACAGATGCATGTAGGCATGCAGGCATGCTTACACAGAAGCATACAAATACACACATACACACACACATACACTTACACACACTCTGTGGGACACATCCAAAGAATGGGCTGTGAGACCAAGCTTGGATATATACGTGTTCACTTTCAACATTTTCCTCGAAAACATGCTGCCTTGCAGGTGACTGGTAACCCAACAGACACACCCACTCATTCTGGCAGCTGCTGTCCAAACAGTGACTGGTAACCAAACAAACATTCTGGCAGCTGCTGTCCAAACAGTACTGGTAACTCAACAAACATCCATTCATTCTGGCAGCTGCTATCCAAACAGTGACTGGTAACCAAACAAACATTCTGGCAGCTGCTGTCCAAACAGTGACTGGTAACCCAACAAACATTCTGGCAGCTGCTGTCCAAACAGTGACTGGTAACTCAACAAACATTCTGGCAGCTGCTATCCAAACAGTGACTGGTAACCCAACAAACATTCTGGCAGCTGCTGTCCAAACAGTGACTGGTAACCAAACATTCTGGCAGCTGTTGTCCAAACAGTGACTGGTAACCCAACCAACATTCTGGCAGCTGCTGTCCAAACAGTGACTGGTAACCCAACATTCTGGCAGCTGCTGTCCAAACAGTGACTGGTAACCCAACAAACATTCTGGCAGCTGCTGTCCAAACAGTGACTGGTAACCCAACAAACATTCTGGCAGCTGCTGTCCAAACAGTGACTGGTAACCCAACAAACATTCTGGCAGCTGCTGTCCAAACAGTGACTGGTAACCCAACAAACATTCTGGCAGCTGCTGTCCAAACAGTGACTGGTAACCCAACCAACATTCTGGCAGCTGCTGTCCAAACAGTGACTGGTAACCCAACCAACATTCTGGCAGTTGCAGTCGAAAAGAAGGGCCACTCCAGACATCACCCGGTCTTGATACTGAGATCCATGGGGCTGTTCTGTTCTGGCGTTCGGGAGGCAGGAACCTCAGCACTTTTCACATTCTCAATGGCTCTGTCTGTGGCCTTGCTGGTTCTCTCGCCACCCGCTTCCTTGCTCTTCACATCACCCTCTGCCAACCTCGTATCCACCAAGTCTGCCCCAGTGTCCTCCACATCTTCATTGTCCACAGCCTTCTCGTCTCCATCATCGTCATTGTTTCCTTTGTCCTTGGAATCAGCAACGTCCTCCTCCAGATCTTCCTCATCAACATCAACATCCTCATCTTGCTGCTGCACTTTCTGGGCTGCCTTCTCCAGCTTCTTGGCTGCTACTCTGGCACCTGGAACAAAGACACGCTTCCTGATTGGAATGAAATTCTTGCATGGGTGTATGCGTGTATCTACTTACATATACATGTATATGTTCATCTCTGTGTGTCTGTATGTTCATCTCTGTGTGTGTGTTTGTTCATCTGTGTATGTGTGGCTGTGTGTGTGAGTATGTCCGTGTGTTTGTGTGCACATGCACTGATGCTTGTGCATTCGCCGGAGTATGCCTGCACTACACAATAACTAGAGCAGCATTTTCTAATCATGAAATTTTCCTACGTCTGGGTGATTGTGAGTACAGAAATTTTCTGTAAAAAAAAAAAAGTATATGAGGATCACTGTATGGTATTTCAATGTTCTACTTGCATTGCCTGTTCTACACACACACACAGACACACACACACACACACACAGACACATTCACCCTCCCTCCCTCCCATCCCCCCCCCCCCCCCCCTCCTTTTTCTGTCTCTGTTCTCTACCTTTCTGTCACTCTGTCCATCCATCTGTCTATCCATCTGTCCATCCAACTGTCCATCCATTCATCTGACTGTCTGTCTGTCTGTGTCTGGTCGGTCTGTCCTGTCTTGTCATGTGTGTTGTGTGTGTGTGTGTGTGTGTGTGTGTGTGTGTGTGTGTGAGTGTGTGTGTGTGTGTGTGTGTGTGTGTGTGTGTGTGTGTGTGTGTGTGTGTGTGTGTGTGTGTGTGTGTGTGTGTGTGTGTGTGTGTGTGTGCGCGCGCGTACTTGCGTGCGCGCATGTGTGTGTCTGTCCATCCATCCGTCTGTCCGTCCTTCCGTCTGACATGACATGACTGCCTGAGTGTGTTCCTGTTTGTTTGTCTGCCGGACCATCTGTCCATCTCCACACTCCCCCCCCCCCCCCCCCCCCCCCCCCCCCCTCTCTGACAGGGACACTCACGAAGCTCCTCCACATCAACTCCCAGGAGGAGGAGGTTGTGGAAGCGGGCATCCCTCGCCACGAAGGACCGCACGGAGTTCTTCCCACGCCAGCCACAGAAGATGATCTGGCACTTTGGGGAGGGATCTCTGTCAACAGGCACACATCTCATGTTTCTTCCAGTGCAGCAACAGCAACAACAGCAACAACAATGTTAGCAACAACAAGAACAAAAGCAGCAGCACCAGAAACAACAATGTTAGCAACATTAACAAGAGCAGCAATAATAATAATAATAATAATAATAATAATAATAATAATAATAATAATAATAATAATAGTTTATTTATATGCACATACCTCCCTTGACAGACAAGCTCATGGCGTTTACAATTTAAAGAATCAACACTCATACAACTGCTCAACATTACAAGATCCAATAGAACAAACTATACAATATAAATAGTACTTGTAGGCTAGGTCAAGTAAGGTGAAGCAGCTTAGCAGAATAGTTGCAGCAGCAGCAACAACAATAGCAACAACAACAACAACAACAGCAGCAGCATCACCAGAAGCAGCAGCAACAACAACAGTAATGACAAACAATAGCAATACCTCTGACAACAGTTGCAGCAGCAGCAACAACAAGCAATAGCAGTACTACCTACAACAGCAACAACAATAGCAGCAACAGCAATAGCAGCAG
>JAWQFJ010026270.1:47500-62500 GCA_034096865.1 Theodoxus fluviatilis | reverse complement strand
GAGCAGCCTTCAAGACCATGACACCAGTGCCAGAGCAGCCTTCAAGACCATGACACCAGTGCCAGAGCAGCTTTGAAGACCACACCACCAGTGCCAGAGCAGCCTTCAAGACCACATCACCAGTGCCAGAGCAGCCTTAGAGACCATGACACCAGTGCCAGAGCAGCCTCCAAGACCATGACACCAGTGCCAGAGCAGCCTCCAAGACCACACCACCAGTGCCAGAGCAGCCTTCAAGACCATTCCACCAGTGCCAGAGCAGCCTCCAAGACCATGACACCAGTGCCAGAGCAGCCTTCAAGACCACACCACCAGTGCCAGAGCAGCCTTCAAGACCATGCCACCAGTGCCAGAGCAGCCTTCAAGACCATGACACCAGTGCCAGAGCAGCCTTCAAGACCATGACACCAGTGCCAGAGCAGCCTCCAAGACCATGATACCAGTGCCAGAGCAGCCTCCAAGACCATGACACCAGTGCCAGAGCAGCCTCCAAGACCATGACACCAGTGCCAGAGCAGCCTCCAAGACCATGATACCAGTGCCAGAGCAGCCTTCAAGACCATGACACCAGTGCCAGAGAAGCCTTCAAGACCACGCCACCAGTGCCAGAGCAGCCTTCAGGACCATGACACCAGTGCCAGAGCAGCCTTCAAGACCACACCACCAGTGCCAGAGCAGCCTTCAAGACCATGACTCCAGTGCCAGGGCAGCCTTCAAGACCACACCACCAGTGCCAGAGCAGCCTTCAGGACCATGACACCAGTGCCAGAGCAGCCTTCAAGACCATGCCACCAGTGCCAGGGCAGCCTTCAAGACCACACCACCAGTGCCAGAGCAGCTTTCAAGACCACACCACCAGTGCCAGAGCAGCTTTCAAGACCACACCACCAGTGCCAGAGCAGCCTTCAAGACCATGACACCAGTGCCAGGGCAGCTTTCAAGACCATGACACCAGTGCCAGAGCAGCCTTCAAGACCATGCCACCAGTGCCAGGGCAGCCTTCAAGACCATGCCACCAGTGCCAGGGCAGCCTTCAAGACCATGCCACCAGTGCCAGGGCAGCCTTCAAGACCATGCCACCAGTGCCAGGGCAGCCTTCAAGACCATGACACCAGTGCCAGAGCAGCCTTCAAGACCATGACACCAGTGCCAGAGCAGCCTTTAGGACCATGACACCAGTGCCAGAGCAGCCTTCAAGACCATGACACCAGTGCCAGAGCAGCCTTCAAGACCATGACACCAGTGCCAGGGCAGCCTTCAAGACCATGCCACCAGTGCCAGGGCAGCCTTCAAGACCATGACACCAGTGCCAGGGCAGCCTTCAAGACCATGACACCAGTGCCAGAGCAGCCTCCAAGACCATGACACCAGTGCCAGAGCAGCCTTCAAGACCATGACACCAGTGCCGGAGCAGCCTTCAAGACCATGACACCAGTGCCAGAGCAGCCTCCAAGACCATGACACCAGTGCCAGAGCAGCCTCCAAGACCATGACACCAGTGCCAGAGCAGCCTTCAAGACCATGACACCAGTGCCAGAGCAGCCTCCAAGACCATGACACCAGTGCCAGAGCAGCCTCCAAGACCATGACACCAGTGCCAGAGCAGCCTTCAAGACCATGACACCAGTGCCAGAGCAGCCTCCAAGACCATGACACCAGTGCCAGAGCAGCCTCCAAGACCATGACACCAGTGCCAGAGCAGCCTCCAAGACCATGACACCAGTGCCAGAGCAGCCTCCAAGACCATGACACCAGTGCCAGAGCAGCCTTCAAGACCATGACACCAGTGCCAGGGCAGCCTTCAAGACCATGACACCAGTGCCAGAGCAGCCTTCAAGACCATGACACCAGTGCCAGAGCAGCCTTCAAGACCATGACACCAGTGCCAGAGCAGCCTCCAAGACCATGACACCAGTGCCAGAGCACTCTACCAGTGCCAGAGCAGCTTTGAAGACCATGACACCAGTGCCAGAGCAGCTTTGAAGACCATGACACCAGTGCCAGAGCAGCCTTCAAGACCATGACACCAGTGCCAGAGCAGCTTTGAAGACCATGACACCAGTGCCAGAGCAGCCTTCAAGACCATGACACAGTGCCAGAGCAGCCTTCAAGACCATGACACCAGTGCCAGAGCAGCCTTCAAGACCATGACACCAGTGCCAGAGCAGCTTTGAAGACCACACCACCAGTGCCAGAGCAGCCTTCAAGACCATGACTCCAGTGCCAGGGCAGCCTTCAAGGTGCCAGAGCAGCCTTCAAGACCATGACACCAGTGCCAGAGCAGCCTTCAAGACCATGACACCAGTGCCAGAGCAGCTTTCAAGACCACACCACCAGTGCCAGAGCAGCCTTCAAGACCACATCACCAGTGCCAGAGCAGCCTTCAAGACCATGACACCAGTGCCAGAGCAGCCTTCAAGACCATGACACCAGTGCCAGGGCAGCCTTCAAGACCATGCCACCAGTGCCAGGGCAGCCTTCAAGACCATGACACCAGTGCCAGGGCAGCCTTCAAGACCATGACACCAGTGCCAGAGCAGCCTCCAAGACCATGACACCAGTGCCAGAGCAGCCTTCAAGACCATGACACCAGTGCCGGAGCAGCCTTCAAGACCACGACACCAGTGCCAGAGCAGCCTCCAAGACCATGACACCAGTGCCAGAGCAGCCTCCAAGACCATGACACCAGTGCCAGAGCAGCCTCCAAGACCATGACACCAGTGCCAGAGCAGCCTCCAAGACCATGACACCAGTGCCAGAGCAGCCTTCAAGACCATGACACCAGTGCCAGAGCACTCTACCAGTGCCAGAGCAGCTTTGAAGACCATGACACCAGTGCCAGAGCAGCTTTGAAGACCATGACACCAGTGCCAGAGCAGCCTTCAAGACCATGACACCAGTGCCAGAGCAGCTTTGAAGACCATGACACCAGTGCCAGAGCAGCCTTCAAGACCATGACACAGTGCCAGAGCAGCCTTCAAGACCATGACACCAGTGCCAGAGCAGCCTTCAAGACCATGACACCAGTGCCAGAGCAGCTTTGAAGACCACACCACCAGTGCCAGAGCAGCCTTCAAGACCATGACTCCAGTGCCAGGGCAGCCTTCAAGGTGCCAGAGCAGCCTTCAAGACCATGACACCAGTGCCAGAGCAGCCTTCAAGACCATGACACCAGTGCCAGAGCAGCTTTGAAGACCACACCACCAGTGCCAGAGCAGCCTTCAAGACCACATCACCAGTGCCAGAGCAGCCTTCAAGACCATGACACCAGTGCCAGAGCAGCCTCCAAGACCATGACACCAGTGCCAGAGCAGCTTTGAAGACCACACCACCAGTGCCAGAGCAGCTTTGAAGACCACACCACCAGTGCCAGAGCAGCCTCCAAGACCACATCACCAGTGCCAGAGCAGCCTCCAAGACCATGACACCAGTGCCAGAGCAGCTTTGAAGACCACACCACCAGTGCCAGAGCAGCCTTCAAGACCATGACACCAGTGCCAGAGCAGCCTCCAAGACCACATCACCAGTGCCAGAGCAGCCTTCAAGACCATGACACCAGTGCCAGAGCAGCCTCCAAGACCATGACACCAGTGCCAGAGCAGCCTTCAAGACCATGACACCAGTGCCAGAGCAGCCTTCAAGACCATGACACCAGTGCCAGAGCAGCCTTCAAGACCATGACACCAGTGCCAGAGCAGCCTTCAAGACCATGACACCAGTGCCAGAGCAGCTTTGAAGACCATGACACCAGTGCCAGAGCACTCCACCAGTGCCAGAGTAGCCTTCAAGACCATGACACCAGTGCCAGAGCAGCCTTCAAGACCATTACACCAGTGCCAGAGCAGCCTTCAAGACCATGACACCAGTGCCAGAGCACTCCACCAGTGCCAGAGCAGCCTTCAAGACCATGACACCAGTGCCAGAGCAGCCTTCAAGACCATTACACCAGTGCCAGAGCAGCCTTCAAGACCATGACACCAGTGCCAGAGCACACCACCAGTGCCAGAGCAGCCTTCAAGACCATGACACCAGTGCCAGAGCACTCCACCAGTGCCAGAGCAGCCTTCAAGACCACACCACCAGTGCCGGAGCAGCCTTCAAGACCACACCACCAGTGCCGGAGCAGCCTTCAAGACCACACCACCCCAGTGCCAGGGAGGAAAGGATGACATCACCCACCCTGAGGACAGCGTTATTCCAGTGCCCACTTTGCCCCCGAGTGTCTACATCCATTCTGTACTACAGGCACTAGGCCCCATGAACGTAGGCTGCACTAAGCGTGACATCGAGACAATGGTCAACCGGTCCAGAAGAAATGCTTCAGAGATCAAGCCACAGAAGCAGAGAGAAAGAGCTTGCCCATTCCAAGCAAACCTCCTCTAACATCCTCAAACAGTGCCATAGTAAGCTTGAACTAGTATGACAAAATCACTTTCTTTCTTCTTTTTTTTACCACCATTCTAAGGTGAATTTTATAGGGCCCACTTTATTTATGGCATCTACATGTAGATGATACAGGTATTAGGTGCTCTCATGGAATTTTATGACAAGCAATCAATGATTATTGAAAAACAATCTTCTCCGAATCCCTTCCACTAATGGGCCATACTAGTGGACTTGTCTGAGGAAAGGAGTGTGGACCCCTCTCCGCTAGCCGGCCATGTCATCTGATTAGATGTGTGTTTACATAGGTGTTTATGCTCGAAAATCGCCTTGACAACTGCTGCAAATATGATACACATCGTAACTCAATTCAGCTGAGAGCACATTGTGCACACCAGTATGTCAACTATTCACACTTTTTCATCATTCTGCGGGCAGAATAACCGTCCAAGATTGCGTATGTGAGCTAGCGAGCACGTTATGATTTGGTTGTCATTCTGTGTTTGAGTCACTGCAAATTAAGTGACCAACATCGCACCCCTTTCCTTCGACAAATCCACTAGTGTGCCTCATTGTGGAAGGGATTCCATCTTCTCAACATTCAGTAAGATGACAGAAGGACTCTTGACAGACAAAAGGCAAACTCACTCTTCAAGCGGAGTGTAGTCCAGGACGATGCTCCCAGGCTCTGAGGCAGTGACGTCACAGAGGAAACTCAATAACATTGCAACACAATTCAATCAAGATCCAATAAAATTCAATGATGTGGAAGTGCCTGCTAGTAAGAAATAGCCACTGTCAAGGGAACATTGCTGGCATGGTTGTCTTGTCTTGGCACTGACACTGTGCTGTCAAAGCCGAAACCATGCCCGTCATCATGAAGCCCTCACCATCTCTAGCTCCGCCTGCTGTCATTTGCCACATGGAACTCGTTATCCTAACCATTGCAATAGTCGCATTTTTTCATAACCCATGTCATCTTCACAACCACCCTCCTCCTCCTCTTCATCATCATGAAGATGGTAAATTACATTATAATCTATATCATACTCCAGCATTTTATCATAACCCATGTCATCTTCACAACCACCCTCCTCCTCCTCTTCATCATCATGAAGATGGTAAATTACATTATAATCTTTTTCATACTCCAGCAGCTACGGGAGAGTCCAGAGGCAGCGGCCGTATGTAGTACACAGCACAGTGCAATACACAATTTTCATTGCCTGTTATCACTATCAACAATATACATTGTCACATTCATGGTTTCTAAAGCAGCAGCAACAACATGGTCATCATCACTGTCATAGCCATTTTAATCACTGTCATGGTCATCACCATAACTGTTATAGTCATTATCATCACTATCACTGTCATCATTATTATCAGGGTCATTATCACCACTGTCGTGGTGATCATAGCCCTAGAGGTCATCATCCCTATCAAGATCATGATCACTGTCATGGTCATTATCACTGTCATGTTCATCATCACTGTCATGGTCATTATCATCACTGTTGTGGTCATCATCATCAATGTTGTGGTCATCATCATCACTGTTGTGGTCATCATCACCATCAAGGTTATCATCATCATCATGGTCATTATCACGGTAAACTTCTTCTTTATCATCATCGTCACCATCATCATTGTCGTCGTCACGGTCATTGTCATTACCGATGTTCTGCAGGGCCTGCTGAGTGGCAGGAGACAGCTTGTCGAGGAAAGGATTCTCCTCACTGAGGATGGTGACTGCATCTGTCCGGGTGATGGCCACCCTGCGATGCCGGAACAGCTTGCTGACCGTAGCGATGCCCTGCACAGTCAATCATCCATTATTTCTCTCACACAGTCCTATGGATAGCCAGCCAGCCAGCCAAAAACCAATAAATCAAGCAATCAATCGATAATCAATCGATAATCAATCGATCGGTCAATCAAACAGTCAGCCAATCACACTTAAACACACACACACACACACCACACACACAAATACATATATGCATACACACTCACACACACACACAAACACACATTCACACACAAAACACACACACACACACACACACACACACACACACACACACACACACAAACGCACTTGTGCATGCACATGTGCACACGCACACACACAATGAGAAAAGGAAGGAAAAAGGGAGGGGGGGGGAGCCATCTTCAAATATATAAAAATTGACCCAGGTATTGAATGAATGAATGAACAAAGGAATAAAGGAACAAATTATTTAAATAAGAAAATAACAGAATGAATAAATGATGAGAAAATAATAGATAAGAAAATAATAGTTACATCAGTTCAGTTCAGTCTCTTAACCCTGAGATGGGTTGTTGAGGTACCACTGATGACTTTCAGACAATCTTCCTCCATGGATCTCTATCCTCTGTGGCTCGCTGTGAGTCAGCTAAGGTCAAGCCTGTCCATTCTTTGATGTTGTCTTCCCACCTCTTTCTCTTATAATAGTTACATAATAGTTAATAGTTACATTAGAAAATGAAAAAATGTATACGTATAAGAAATTCAATAAAAAAACCAGACAAGAAACAATAAATAGTGTTGGGATCCCCCCCCCCCCCCCAAAGTGTAATTTCCAAGGGAGGCTACTCCGTTCGGCTTACCTCGTTGGTGATGCGGTAGTCACAGAGAGGTACTAGTGGGGATGTTCCCCTGCTCATGACCTTTACCCCCGTGTTGATGAACTGTTGGACAACAAACAATGAACAAACAAGTAAACACCTACTTTACAGTTGCCTTGTGTTGACACACTGTTGGACAACAAACAGACACTTTACGGTTACCCTGTGTGGATGAAGTGTAAACAACTAACAAATAACTTTACAGTTTCCTATGTGGATGTAGTGTAAACAACAGACAAACAAACAAACAAACATACATACATACACTTCACAGTTACCCTGTGTGGATGAAGTGCAAGGCAACAAACAAAACGAAACAGGTGGTTTACAGTTCCTCTGTGTAGACGAACTGTAAGACAACAATCAAGTAAACAGACACTTTAGAAAAACCTTGTCAGACAACAAATTAGTAAACAGACACTTTAGAGAAACCATGTCAGACAACAAGCAAGTAAACAGACACTTTAGAGAAACCATGTCACACAACAAACAAGGAAACAGACACTTTAGAGAAACCATGTCAGACAACGAGCAAGTAAACAGACACTTTACAGTTTCCCTGTGTGTATGAAGTGTTGGATAACAAACAAACAAGCAAGTCAACAAACAACTTGAGAGCAATCCTGTGTGGATGAAGTGTTGGATAACAAACAAACAAGCAAGTAAGTAAACAAACAATTTGAGAGCAATCCCATGTGGATGAAGGATAACAAACAAGCAAGTAAACAGACACTTTAGAGAAACCATGTCACACAACAAACAAGGAAACAGACACTTTAGAGAAACCATGTCAGACAACGAGCAAGTAAACAGACACTTTACAGTTTCCCTGTGTGTATGAAGTGTTGGATAACAAACAAACAAGCAAGTAAACAAACACTTTGAGAGCAATCCTGTGTGGATGAAGTGTTGGATAACAAACAAACAAGCAAGTAAACAAACACTTTGAGAGCAATTCTGTGTGAATGAAGTGTCACAACAAACAAGTCATTGGCACACTCATGAGAGGTACTGCGGTCCACTGCAGCCCTTTGTCTTCATTGCACAGGTAGAACCGTCGGTTGATCTGTTGGGTTTCTAACCTGTTTAAACTTACCCCCTCATCAACGGGCCACTTCCTATCGCTCTACAACACAGAGCCAGGACTAGGTGCAGTTTGGTGACCAGCAATACCCCCCACTCCACGACGAGTATTCCTATGTGATGCAGCCTCTTGTCCTGTGGTTTGAGGTCTCGCCCATCGTCCCTTGCAGCTGGAGTAGTGTCATTGACATCATTGCAGATCCTAGAGTTGCATTCTTAGGCAAGGTACTGAACTTGCAGCCCTCTCCCCATCCTGGAGTAAAACCAGTTCCTGTGAGGGCGGCAATGGCACACCACAGTGAAATTAACCTTCCCATGCGACTGTGAGCAGCATCAGGTGGGAATACTACCTAGGGAGTAGAGTTGGTGCTGGCACCTTTCGACATGTTATCTGTCATGAGCAGCATCAGGTGGGAATACTACCTAGGGAGTAGAGTTGGTGCTGGTACCTTTCGACATGTTATCTGTCATGAGCAGCATCAGGTGGGAATACTGCCTAGGGAGTAGAGTTGGTGCTGGTACCTTTCGACATGTTATCTGTCATGAGCAGCATCAGGTGGGAATACTGCCTAGGGAGTAGAGTTGGTGCTGGTACCTTTCGACATGTTATCTGTCATGAGTTTGTCGTCAGGTGCCAGAGTAGGATTATCAAGTGGCCCAGTGACCAGGGGGTAAAGTATAAAGCAGTTTGGGACCCACTAATAGGTGACAACCAGCTGCATAAAACTGAACTATTACTCTTACTTTAACCTTTATCAAGGCATAACTAACTACTGTCCACCTCAGCTGCTGTCACAGCTACATAAAACTGAACTATTACTCTTACTTTAACCTTTATCAAGGCATACTCTAACTACTTCCACCTCAGCTGCTGTCACAGCTGCATAAAACTGAACTATTACTCTTACTTTAACCTTTATCAAGGCATACTCTTAACTACTTCCACCTCAGCTGCTGTCACAGGTACCCCCATTTTATGCTTGGGCCGTGGGGTGGGTGGGGGTGGGGGGTTCATTCATTCGGGGGCCACTGACCCTGAGCTTGTCACGGTTGCTATCGACGATGTCGTGGATCGCCTGGCAGACGTAGTAGAGTGAGCGCTTGGAGCTCTCCTGGGAGCGGTAGAGAAGGCGCTCCACTGGGAAGTCCTCACCAAGTTGGTAAAAGTCCCTGCAGAGAGAATGTGCAGTGGTATGCAAATGTACACACACACACACACGCACACACACACACACCAGTCACATACACACAAAACAAACGCTAACACACACACACACACACACACACAGACACACACACACACACCAGTCACATTCACACAAAACAAACGCTAACACACACACACACACACACACACACACATATGGACATGTTTACACACATGTAAGCATATGCATGCCTTAACATACACATACACACACATACACACACACACACACACACACAAACACACGCACATATGCATACACACACATATGCATACACACACATATGCATGTTTACATACATGTAAGCATGAGCATGCATAAATTTACAAACACACACACACACTTACCTGATGGGAGGCCAGATTGGGTCGTCAGGTTTCAGGAAGAGGAAGGGGTCTTCCTTGTAGCCACGCATGCGCGGTTGCTTGGAGGGCGGGCTGCAGAATCAAAGGTCACAGGTCAACTACCTGGAAAAGTCCCAGGAGAACAAAGCTCATCATAATTAGGCTTGTTCAGGAGTACAAAGCGCTGCATGAGCGCTTCATGTTGGCAATTGAGCGCTCTTTGCCTCTCCTGAACACCTACAGATTTAGTGCAGCGCCTCACTTGTTAAAAGGGAGGTAAATCTTTAGCGCCGCATGTTGTGTTGCTAGACGCTAAGAAAGTGTTTTCTTTGCCACAGACATCGTTTATGCACGTTTAAATGTATTCTGCATGAATAAAGTCCACTACTGTGTCATCCTTACCTGCCATTGCTTGCGCATACAGAGCGCTTGGGGCAAATAAAGCCTGTTCCAGTCCCAAAATGATGTTTCTGAGGGTTATTTTACGCATGGATGGCCAGTGCTGGATCGATGACGCTATTTTGTCTACAGGCGAGTTGAATTAGAGTCACTCCATGTCTACAGGTGAGTTTTATAGGAGCAAATCGATGCCCACAGGTGAGTTGTATTGGAGTCACTCCATATCTACAGGTGAGTTCTTTTGGAGCCAATCAATGTCTACAGGTGAGTTCTATAGGAGTCTATCAATGTCTACAGGTGAGTTGTACAGGAGCCAATCACTGTCTACAGGTGAGTTGTACAGGTGGTTCTTGGTGCAAAGAAGCCAGTCTGACACAAGGCCGAGGCAGACACTCACTTTGGGCCCTTGCTCGATCGCTTCACTCCCCTCTGCTCATCCTGCTCTCCTGCATCAGTTTCCATGACAACAGCTTCCCCTTCCTCCTTGGCCTCCTCAGCATCTCCCACATCAGGCGTTGCCATGGCAACTGTGGCCTCGGGTTCTTCAGGCTTAGCATCAGACTTGGAAGACCCAGGCTCCGCATCAGCATCTCTGGGACTGCCAGCTGCCTTGGAGTCCACATCAGCCACGGCGGGGCCATTTCTGGCTTTCTCTGCAGTGAACAAAAAGGAAGCCATGTTCATGGATCCAGGGTTTGCATGTGCAGATGTGTGTGTCATCATCATCATCATCATCATCATCATCATCTTCACCAGTGTCTGCAGACGCGCCTACCCCTGATTTTCAGTTTCTGTATTCTGACTGGCCAAATGTGGTATAATCCGTATTCCAGGGCCAAAATTCGTATTTTTCACATACTCGTCGTATCAACATAAGTAATGATTTGACCACTGTACGTATTTTGAAATAACTGAAAATGACTGACGACTACCAGAACTAAACATTCACATCAGAAAAGAAAATGCAACTCAATGCATAGCTTTCAGCCGCTATCCCGCTACACCTAGGGCAGCTGGTGTCAGCCCCGGTCACTCAGCACTGCTTTCTTTCAGCTGCTGGTTATAGCAGCTCTTGAGTCGGTCTAGTTCTTCACTGGTGTACGCTGTAGCAGCAGGTTTGGACTTGAGGACCAGCAAACTCTCAAGTGTACTGTCACCTAAACTGGGTCGCTGATCTGTGTGGTTCTTCCTTACACAGGAAAACACTCGCTCACAATGAGTAGGTAGCGGCAGCCAAAAATTTATTTCAGGTATATGCTATTAATTTGTGCAGATTTACAAAGAGACTGGTAATACAAGATAAACAAAAATAAGAGCCAGAGGATATCTCTTTTGGTTGCGGAGATATACCACTGTAAACATGCTATTCTGTCAACGAGCTGGAAACAATCAATTTTCCCCCAATTTTAACCACCTGCAAAATTTGCCACGAAAGGACCTAAAAAAAATAACAGCAATTTTTACTAACCTTTTGTTGTTGGAAATTCACTGTGCCAAAAGCAACGCTTTGTGAGTAAACTTGCTGGATATACAATAGGCCAAACTAGGGACAAAAGAGTATTTTCAAATGTAGTTTTTTTTGTTCCAAATGGCAAGTTTGAAGGGCTCCTGTGCAGAATGAAATGAGCAGACAAGTCCCAAAATGAAATATTCAATGGGTCATTTACTAGACAGTTCAGTTTTTTTCATACTGCACAGTTTATTCAAATACAACTGCCAATGTTCCGAACTTTGAAAAAACTTTATTTGTCACATGGCTGTGTGCTGGTTTGTTACACTACATTTTACTCAACCATATAACCCTTAACATACATATGTTACTTTTCTTGATTAAAAATGTTAAAAAACATAAACAAGACCATTGGAAATTGGGGATGACAAACGTCAAGAGTGATTTTCTTTCGAGAGTAGTCAAAGTACAGCCCCAAAAGTTCATGTGAATCAGTACTTTTTACAAATGCACACATGTTTACTTTAATAAGCTTGAAAAGGTTCAGGACAGAACCTATGTATTTAATACTTAGTTCACTCTGCACCAAGAGGCACACAAGGCCTCCATGCACTCTTTCGAAACTGTCCTCTCACTGGTCACCACCTTGACCTCACACCAGGTCCTCCACCCTGCTTCCATTGTCTGTCTCGAACTTTCATCTCAGAGTTTTCTGTGAGATAGTCTTATAGCGTACATGTCTACCTATCCATTATCAAAAAACCAGCTCGATCATCAAGCTCTCCCACATCCACCAAGCAGTTATTGCACAAGCTTCTAGTACTGGAAGAAACATCAATTCAGGCATTTGCCATGCAAACTTTGATTCATCCTGCCACAAAATACCTTAAAAGATATCAGTTTTCTAAGTCATCAAGCAAGTCACCGAGAAAACTCTCTATTCTGTTAAAAAAATGATTCGATTCTGCGGTTGATGGCGCAGCAGTCTTCGGATGCCATGGTTGACTTGACGGGGTTCATCATTATCATGCAGACGTGTATCCATGATTAACGTTGTCTGCTTTTATCGGCTTGAGCGATGTTTGCATGACAAAGTATCATATTTGTATTTACTGCATTCAGCAATAAATTCCTCTTTCAACTGCATGCAAAGATGCTTGTGTATATGATACTGATTGTCTGTAAATGTTATTTTGATTTTGATGTCGTTCGCGCACACAAGTGCGCCATTCTGGTCGCTATGGTAATCAAGCCAAGGCAACCTTGACATTCAACGGGTTTTCCTGGTCTAAATTGAGTGGCGAAGGGTTTGTGTGACCTTTACAGCATTAGTTTGGTATCCATCACATTTAGCCTTAATTCCTCTTTCTGTGCATGCAAAGATGCTAGTGTGTATGTTTCCGATTGTCTGCAAACGTGACTCTGATGCTGATGGTGATTGAGCGCAGAAGCCGAATCACTTGCTATTGAAAACAAAGGCGACCTCGATTTTGACGAGCTGGTTGCAGTGGATAGCTCCGCTCTGATTAGCTGGTGGAAATTTTGCACGCCCTTTACAGCTTTACTTTTGCAATCATCACATTTGGCATACATTCTTCCTTACAATGCATGAAGGTGCAATAGTGGATATTTTCCCGATTGTCTGCAAACGTGACTTTGATTTTGATGTTCATTGCACGCAACTTCACTTGCTATAGTAAACAAAGGGGACTTCGATTTCAGTGGGGTACCCCACTTTGATTAGCTGGCAGTAATTTTGCATGACGTTTGACATTAGCTTTGTATCCATCATAATCAGCAGAAATTGCTTTTTCTGAAACATATAGGTTCCGCTTTGTTTTATTCAATCATTTAACCGTAGAAAATGCGAGAAAGAGAGCTTAAATTTTAGCACAGTTTAGATAGGTTTGAGGTTCAGAAAACGAGACCACTACCTTTCTCCCTCTGATCTGTTATTATTGGAACAATAACAGTGAACGGAGAGCAGATAGGGGAGATTTTCCTTGCACAGTCCAAGCCCCCACACTCACATCATGGTCAGAAATGAAGCATAGCCAGTGACCGCCTCAGCGCTGCCGGGTAGTGCTCTAGTTTGTTCTTCAGTGCCCTTATACTCACACTCCATGAATACAAAATTAGCAGAAAAGAAAGATGAGACACGAATCTTTAGTTTCCACTCAGATTTTTTTTACAAATGTGACATTTGCACACCACAAAAATCACTTACAAAACGATCTATTTTTTGCCTCGCAAGGAGTTTCCCACATAAACACAAGTAGGCTGCTGCTACCTACAATGAGCGCTTGAACGGAGGATTGTCAAAATCCCACCCATCACAGCAGACAAACTCTTTGTAGGGCTCCATCTTCCCAACTGCAGCCCACTTTTCGTTCATTTGTCCCCGCCAAAATCGAAACAAACAAGGGCCGGTAACTCTGTTACACCTGTTCTCAGGGCTTAGTTATCGAAATGCTTTATTACTGAGACCAAAGATTATATAGTTACACAAAGATAGCTCATCAGCTCATTGTTGTGAGGATCGAGACACGTTGCGCCCCCAAGCGAAAGGTTACTTGGGTGAATCAAGGGAAGTAATCACACCGCTTAGTGACATGTAAATATTGCTTGTTTATCGACGTCTGTACAGTGATTTAATCTTGTTCAAGTGCACTGCCAGAGAGAGAGAGAGAGAGAGAGAGAGAGAGAGAGAGAGAGAGAGAGAGAGAGAGGGAGAGGGAGAGATAGAGAGAGACAGACAGACAGACAGAGAAAGGTCTTTCGCGCAGTATCTCATGTTAGGTCTTATCCGCACGGTATAGGGGGAACGAGGGGGATGCTCAATAAGTGGAGATGATGGATGGATGGTGAATGAATGAATGAATGAATGAATGAAGTTTTACGGCCTATCAGCATTTGGAGACTAAGGCCTTTTCACAAAACCACTGGTACTAATACGAGCGAGATATAATCAAGTCACGACTGGGAGGGGAAAGGAAAGATCACTCTAACAACATCTTTCTTTCCCCCATTCAACACATGCAGCGGACGTTCGGAAACAAAGTTTTAGAGCGAAGTTATGATGAGGATAATGAGTGCAGATGGTTGGCAAGCGGAATGAAATAACAATTTTACTGTGAGACGTTCCGTCGGAACGTCAGATCTGTGAACGGTTCGAAAGGGGTGCGCGACTTTGACCTGGATGCAGTGTAACTGTAAGTCGTAAGCAAAGATCGTGATGAGTCGAAGTCTCAAGATCGAGGGTTTATGGCGTTTTTGTGGACATACGGCGATCGTATGACAAGGCAAATATGCTCAAAATGAAAACAGAGCTGCACGAAAAGGGGTTCTACCACGACAGTTGTTCCAATGCTTATGCTGTGGCCTTAGCAAAGATTATATAGTTGATCGTATATATAATCTTTGCCGAAGCGGCAACTTAATTCACTTGATCGAATGACTTTCTGGCCGCAAATCACCTTCT
>JAWQFJ010026270.1:40000-42500 GCA_034096865.1 Theodoxus fluviatilis | reverse complement strand
GTTTCGCATGCATTGACGAGTTGTTCGCATGATTTAGACTTTGTTTCAAAAACTTCACCTGTCGCGCCACTTCTGACTTTGAGGGATCCCTGTAGTGTAGATGGACAGTTTAGTTGCCTGTCTTGCAAAGAAGCTATGACACGTAGCCAAAGATGGTCAGAGATGGGCAGGACAGGAATATCAGTCGAGGGGGGAGAAAGGCGCTACAAGGACTTAAGAGTTAAGCTGATTCATGCATGCCACACAAGCTTCCTGCTGAACACATTCTTTACTGAGGTGACTTTAGTGCAGAAGCAGGCCTTAAATCTGGCCGCCCCACACACACCGCCCCACACACACCGCCCCCACACACACCGCCCCCACACACACCGCCCCACACACACCGCCCCACACACACCGCCACACACACACCGCCCCACACACACCGCCCCACACACACCGCCCCCACACACACCACCCCCACACACCGCCCCCACACACACCGCCCCACACACACCGCCCCACACACACACCGCCCCACACACACCGCCCCACACACACCTCCACACACACACCGCCCCACACACACCGCCCCACACACACCGCCCCCACACACACCGCCCCACACACACCGCCCCCACACACACCGCCCCCCACACACCGCCCCGCACAAACACCGCCCCACACAAACACCGCCCCACACAAACACCGCCCCACACACACACCGCCCCACACACACCGCCCCACACACACCGCCCCACACACACCGCCCCACACACACCGCCCCACACACACCGCCCCACACACACCGCCCCACACACACCGCCCCACACACACCGCCCCCACACACACCGCCCCCCACACACCGCCCCCACACACCGCCCCCCACACACCGCCCCGCACACACCGCCCCGGACACACCGCCCCACACAAACACCGCCCCACACACACCGCCCCACACACACCGCCCCACACACATCGCCCCACACACACACCGCCCCACACACACCGCCCCACACACACCGCCCCACACACACCGCCCCACACACAATGCCCCACACACACCGCCCCACACACACCGCCCCACACACACCGCCCCACACACACCACCCCACACACACCGCCCCACACACCACCCCACACACACCGCCCCACACACCACCCCACACACACCGCCACACACACCACCCCACACACACCGCCACACACACACACTGCCCCACACACACCGCCCCCGCAGCTCAAGCAGCAGTGGCCTCAAGGTGAGGGCCAAGAGAGGGACACTACCTTCCAAGTCTTCAGTCCCTTGACTTTCCTCAGGCCTGGGAGCTGGTCCTGCACATCCACAATCTCCACAGTGCCTGGAAAGAGGGCACACACAGATCTCCATTACACACAACACACTTACACAAACAAACACATACATACAACACAAACAAACACATAAAAATCACACAAACACAACACATAACACTCAAAACAAACACACACACTTATAGCTAAGGTCGCCATTCTCAATAACGTGGGAGAAAAGTGGGAAAATGTGAAAAATGACTGTTTTTGAGACCACATTTATGGCTCCTGTGACCTTGACCTTGAAGCAAGGTCAAGTCACTGTGTATGTTTTTTGAGGCCTTGTCATCATACACCATCATGCCACATTTGGTGTTGATAGACTTAATAGTCTCCGAGAAAAATCCAACGTTTAAGTTTTTTACGCCCGGACGGACGGACGGACGGACGGACGGACGGACGGACGGACGATTTGGCTGAGTACATAGACTCACTTTTGCTTCGCATGTGAGTCAAAAATTAAATACCTAAAAGTTCTGCTACACTCTGCGAACTGTCAGCATTTCCTCTACCAGACTGTCACACTCACACACTCATGAACAAATTTTAGGAAAAAAATTCACCATTAAAATGATGGTGCAACCAGTGATTCTTTTTTAACATACACATCTCACAACACGAGTACCCGTCTCCTCTCTGTCACAGGGCTGCCTACCCTCCTTTTTCGATTTCAGTATTACCAAGTTCCAATTTCCGTATTTCAGTTCCGATTTCAGTATTAAACCGTGCGACAGTGCAAGAAAACAAAGCAACTTTAATCATTAACCAGGGACCAAAAGATAAAACAAAACATACCTGATTTTATGTACACTATATACAATAGTTCTGCAGCTTGTTTACTGTGACAAAGACTGGTAGTAGGCACTTTTCAGGCCTTTTAGGTCTTTGACACTGTAGTTTCTGTCAAGGGCTTGTCCAGGCCTGGACTTGGCTACCACCAAGGCCTCCAAGGTGTCGGATCCCATGCTGCCTCTGAAGTGTGTTTTGTTCTTTCTCACGACTGAGAAAATGCGCTCACAGTGAGCTGATGAGTGAGGGATTGTCATTATGGCAAGCATAACCATGGGGAGGTGTGGGAAGAGGAGGTCTTCCCCTACACCTACACTCAGTTTGTCCAATGCCGCCATTGGGAGGTTCAGTTCTACTGTCAAGTCTACCATCATCGCCT
>JAWQFJ010026270.1:0-35000 GCA_034096865.1 Theodoxus fluviatilis | reverse complement strand
CAAAGACATTTTTAAAGCTTAAATAGTGGATTCCCTGAGTGTGCGTAGAGCAGGGAAGATAGGACTGCATGCAGTTCATTGTTTACCATCAATTCATTTCGTGTTTTGTTTGTTTGTTGGCATGATCAAAAGATCAAAAGAAAGTTATGGTTGGCCCCCCAAAAAAACCTGGGTCAGTTGGGTTGCTGTAACCTCACCAACTTCGTTTTTTTGCCTGACATGAAAAAACTTAGGATCTGTACACATTGCCACACTAGAAGCTTGATGAACTAGAAGTTTCAGCAGCAATCCATTTCTCATGGGCAAATTAGTGCATGATAAATATTATGCAACACTAGTCAACAGAAGTGCACAGCCAATAAGCCTACACTCCTAAATGTCACGGCATCTCCTGAGAGATTCTGATCTCACTGCAGTACTTACCCAGTTGGCAGAGAGAGAGAGAGAGAGAGAGGGGGGGGGGGGGGGGGGGGGAGGGAGAGAGAGAGAGAGAGAGAGAGAGAGAGAGAGAGAGAGAGGGAGGGAGGGAGGGAGGGAGAGAGAGAGGAGGGAGAGAGAGAGGAGGGAGAGAGAGAGGAGGGAGAGAGGGGGGGAGAGAGAGGGAGAGAGAGATGGATGCATAGCCAGAGAGTCATTGCAAACAGGGTGACAAATACATACACACACAGACACACAGATGGATGGAGGGGCAGACAGACCAACAGATGGACAGACAGACAGACAGGTGGACAGACTGAGCAACAGCAAGACAGGGAGAGACTGACAGAGAGATGCACTGACCATGACAGGCCCTGTGATGATATGGGAGCAGCTGTTGCAGCGCTCCCCGAAGTGGGCCCAGTAGTCCTTGCGGCAGTAGATGCGCCCATCCTTCTCAAAGTACCAGTTGGACAGGCACTTGTTGCACATCGAGCACCTGCAACAGCAGACAGGCACAACTACATGATATGGATACCCGGGATAACAAATTAATGGATTTTACTTCTTCTAGGTTCATGGAAAACACAAGAAACACGTGGATACAGTAGAAGCACTTGGTTACAAACCAATTAACCAGGCAGGGCATGCAACAATGAAAGAATTCCAGGAATACAAAATGAAAAAATCCCAAGAATGTCATTCTGTAATGATGACAAGTGCCAACCCTCAGAATGATCCCTGTCTGTCACTGTCAGCTATCAATATCCAGAATGATCCTTCTGTCACTGTCAGCTATCAATATCCAGAATGATCCCTGTCTGTCACTGTCAGCAATCAATATCCTTGTGACAAGGATGCTGAAGCTAAACCACACTAAAAGATCCATAGGGGTCAGCATCATTCATCCAGTGTGTTAAAGATTCCCAAAACAACTGCTATGAATGACTCATTAGAAGTGTCTGTACAAGACAAAAAGGAAATCAAAGCTGTCCAAGACCCATGGATCCCATTATCTACAGGTGTAATCCACCTGAGTCTTGATGGATGATTGTGCCTGGGGGCCAGGTCACTCCACCTGGGGAAACATGACCTCCACACGAGCGGCAGTTGAAAGAACCCACACAGGCAACACCTAAGGCCCATCCCCAATCATCTGGCAACAGTCTTCAGGGAACTTCAGACTCTGGACTAAGTTCATCAAAGCCGGTAAGAAAGAGAGAGGTGGGTGAGAGAGCCAGATGGCAGTTTTAGAAGTAGGAGCCCCAAGTGTTTACACTGGGAGACGATGGTGGCTGTATTGATCACACAAGGAGGCAGCCCATAAATCAAGCTGTCCCCAAGGCAGACAGTGCAAACACAGCTTGTTGCAGGGTGGTTGCCTCCAGCATGAGGGGTGACTGCTCCATCACAAGTGCTGGCAGCCTTCCACACAGAAGAGGCAGTTGTCCTCCATAAATCCCAACTGACCTAGGAGCCTATAGGGAGACACACTCCCCTCTCTTGGTGTGTCCTCTGGACCCAGCTGACCTCTGCATGAAGGCCACATGCACTCCAATGCACTGGCTGTGACTGATGCAGTGAGAGGGAGAGTATAACCATGCGTGAATATGATAGCTTGTATGAATGAAGGTGTAAGACAGATATTGCATTCAGATACATGAAGCTGTTCTATGGCAAACTGGAAAGTGATTTGTCTATGACAAGTAGATAAATGAAAAGTAAGCTTCTTAGATTGGAAAAACCCCCTTCCATTATTGCAGTGATGAGGTCAAGATCAATCCCCTCTATTAACAAGAAAAGAGGCTTTCATTTTTGTAAATGCATACGTGTTCATGTACACACACACACACACACACACACACACACACACACACACACACACACACACACATGTACACATACACACACCACCCCTAAAAAAGTAGTCTTTCCCATGAATCCAGCAAAACTGTTAAAAGAATATTTATCATCCTGACAAAGGGCAGAATGAGGGAACTGTGTCATATATCGTGTCTACCATTAACCCAAAAATAATTCATTCTGAGCATATGAAATGTAACACAAATATTGGTCGTGTTCCTAAATGAGGAAAACAAGCAGACATCACAAACACTAAGGTGTCATCATGTCTGCCATGGCTGTACTTCCTACAGAGGCTGTGTGTGCATTGGGGCTCCAGTGACATTGATTTCCAATACAAAGAGGATGATGCTATCTGACCAGGGCAATTAGAGATGCAGGAGATCAACATGGCCTGGTACAGAGGCTGGCAGGGCAGATAGATAGAGGCCCTCTCCCACTGGCCTGGGCCTGCCTGGCACAAGACACAACACAGGCCTGGCCATGGGGCCTTTGGGAATGGACCTGGAGGGAAGGAACTCAGCAAAGGGAATGAAAAATGAATATTCAGGGTTCCTGTTCATCTTGAAGAGTGCAAGTGGAAAGAGGAATAGGGAAAGGGTAGATGGAGGGAGGGAGGGGGGGGGGAGAGAGAGAGAGAGAGAGAGAGAGAGAGAGAGAGAGAGAGATGGACAGACTGGCAGGCAGACAGGCAGACTGGAAGACAGAGAGACAGATGGTGGGACAGATGGGAAAGTGGGTGGAAAAGAGGAAGAGCCAGCCAGCCTGCCAGCCACATGGCAAATAACTGTCCCACTGAATTATTAACTCTTATCTCAAGAAAAACATCAGAGGCCAGACCACAAGTGAGCTTTGTCCGGTTACAGCTATTTATAAAGAAGGGATACTACAGTTTCCTCTGTAACGATCACAGGCCTCTGGCTAAAAATGACCATTCACTAAGTTGTCTCCCTTTAACTGGCCTTCAAAAGTTGAATCAGAAGAGATGAATGCCTTCTTTGTTGTGTGTCAATTCTATCTCATATAGTATTTCTATGATTAAAAAAGAAAGAAAACTATTTAATACTGCTATAAATACCTCTCACTGTTGATGATATAAGGACACCAAGAGTCTGATAAAGTAACCTGCACCAAACATGATGACATAAGGATGTAAGAATGTTGTGTCTGTTACTGATACCACATCGATAGCTGTTCTAAAACCCATTCCTCTATTCAACATCTGACTCTGGACATGCAAAGACAAACTCACAAGCAGAAACCAATCCCATTGGGAGAACCAATTTTAGTCTCTGTCGATCTGTGTGTTCATCCATCTGTGTGTCTGTCTCCCTTACATAGACACACCCACACACACACACGCTTGCACACACACACACACACACACACACACACACACACACACACACACACACACACACACACACACACACACACACACACACACACACTCTGATGAAAGTGACCCTAGGACGCCCACTAGTGTCACGTTCTACACTGGTGGTGTGAAGAGCAAGGAGAAACTGGGTCGGAGTGGGTGAAGTCAGCAGTATCAGAGTATCAGTGTACTAAATGCCTAATCAGCGGCGTCACTGCGTGTTGTGACAGGACAGAGTGACGTCCCCTGCCCTGCACTGCGTGGCGTGGCAACTCGCTGTCTGCTACAGCCAGCCTGACTGGCCGGGGCTTACTGGTTCTTCTTCACAACTCACTGCGGCTTTTTCTGTTTCGATCTCTGTGTGTGTGTGTGTGTGTGTGTGTGTGTGTGTGTGAGAGAGAGAGAGAGAGAGAGAGAGAGAGAGAGAGAGAGAGAGAGAGAGAGAGAGAGAGAGAGAGAGAGAGAGTGAGAGAGAGAATAGTGTGCATGTTTAAACGTGTGTGTGCATGTGTTTGCGCGCACGCGCGTGCGTGCGACAGATAGACAGACAGACAGACAGACAGACAGACAGACAGACAGACAGACAGACAGACAGACAGACAGACAGACAGACAGACAGACAGACAGACAGACAATGTGCCGTTCTATCACTGCCCACCTGAACGCCTCCCACCCCACCCTCTCTCTGTGTCTCTCTCTGTGTCTGTCTGTCTGTCTGTCTGTCTGTCTGTCTGTCTGTCTGTCTGTCTGTCTGTCTGTCTGTCTGTCTGTCTGTCTGTCTGTCTGTCTGTCTCTCTCTTTCTCTCTCTCACTCTCTCTCTCACACACACACACGCGCGCGCACACACACACACACCTATTTTCCTTCCCTCCATTATTTATATTTACATATACTTACGAATGACACTATATATAGGAACAACAACATACTCATTGTCACGTTCCTACACGTGCCTTTTCGTGTATCTACACAACGAAGGGATGCAAAATAATTTTCCACAACCTTCACTACTTATAAATGCGTGTATGCATGCATACTCCTACACACACACACACACACACACACACACACACACACACACACACACACACACACACACACACACACACACACACACTGCATGAGCTGCGAAACAACTGCGCTACGCATTCTGGCTGCAGGCCGAACAGGAGAGAACGTCACGACAGGAAGAGAACAGCAAGACAAGGACCCTGTCTGAGACTACATGTCAGGGGGCTTGGCACTTGGGTAGCTGCCATCTCCTCACATCTCCCCTGTCACGCCAGCACTGGCTGACTGTCGTAGCTCGGAGTAATGCAGCCAGTTTCGCAAAGCAGGGCGGGCACAAGGGCAAGGCAAGAATGAATGAATGAATGAATGAATGAATGAATGAATGAATGAATGAATGAAGTGAATGGAGCTTTACGATCTATTAGCCTTTGTAGGCTACGTAAGGTCTTTGACTGCAAAATCACACGAGCTGCTTAGAGTAAGAGCAACAAGGTCGCATTTCCCCCTCTAGTTAATCGACTTTGCCTTATCTCGTATGGAGACGCAGTTCGTCTATTCTTACTCTCAATACATAGGAGGTGGGCGAGATCATGCAGACTCCCTTCTAGTCACGCACAGTAAATAGTCAGGGCCCGTATCCAGAACGGCGAGTTATTTTAACCCCGATTTATACCTAAACCCAGGTTAGCTATTGCGAGGTTAGGCGCTAGGTTAAATCCTCATCCACGAAGCGAAAATAACGCGGGGTTGGCTAAATCTTGGTCTCGGTCAACTCAGACGATTCCAACTGTCTGTTCCGCTCTCCCTTGGCTGGAAACCAGTATATATAGCAAAGCGCAACCTAGGATCCTCTGACGAGCGTACCTTATCTAACCGATTTACTTTCCCTAGTGAAGCTGGATACGGGCCAAGGTCATTTGCTCACTGCACAGAGACAGGCAAGCCAGTGAGAGGAAATTCTTCACATCAAGCAGTGAATCGCGGCTAGATTAGAGTCATAACACGTTTTCTACACACACTCACAACGCGCGCCACACACATGAACGCATGTGCATCTGATTAAAAGAGCCAATACTTGCTCAGTCGAAGATAACCCCGGGTTATCTATTTATCTTGCCGACAAGGGGAGGATAGTATAACCCTCTGCTTTGACGCGAGGTTAGGGCTAAATCGCCGTCATGCATAGGAAAATTTAACCAGAAGTCAAGATAACCCGGGGTTAGAGGATAAATCGAATGTTAAAAAGATAAATCGCCGTTCTGGATACGGGTCCTGGAGGATAAAGCAGGAATCGAAGTCACGTACATGTACACGATTTTCAGAGAAACAATGCGTGACTAGTGATAAATGACTCGTCATAATTTTAACAACGTCCGTCCCAGATCCCCCCCCCCTCCCTCTCTCTCTCTCTCTCTCTCTCTCTCTCTCTCTCTCTCTCTCTCTCTATCTCTCTCTCTCACACATATGATTCAAAATGGCCCATCTCTGTACACATGTGCATTGCTTGCAGGCAGACAGGTGATTGGAATGCGAGGACAGGAGGGAGGATGTCAGGATGAGTATAAATCCTGGCTCTGTCATCGTATCTTGTCACATTAACACTGCACTGGCTCCAAGCACCGGCATGGGAGCTTCGCCACAGACCCACTGATGACTTACAAAGATAAAGGAACAAGGTTCGTTTGTCGACACCAAACCAGACAAACGATCTCTGAATGACCAGACCAGTGTTGCATAGACGCGAGTAAAGCAAGGATCTTGTGGTGAATAGGCCGGTGTCAAGGCGTGGCAACATTTGACAGCCTTTACATGTGCAGCTATGAACATGTTGGCGCCTGTTGACATCGGCCCATTCCTCGCAAGATCCTTTCTCTCCTCGCGTCTATGCAACGCGCGTATGATTTATGTTGTTAGAGCCTACGAGCGTTAATTACGTTATATATTTATTCATCCAACACACACGTCAGTTATTAAAACGTTCAACATAAACAGATAACAACTTCACTCACTAAAAAGCGGACACTGGGAAGGATTAAAACATGATGCTCTGGAAGCAATGCGAACAAAACATTGATTACAAAGAGCAGCTTCTCAGCGATTCCGCGTGAATGTAGGTATCATACCACGACAATATATTATTCATATGTGGCCACAGCATATCAATTGAGCTGGCAAGAACAAAAACCTCAAAAATCTTTGCTTGTACTCACATGTTTAACAACCAGCCCACCAAATCCTAAGGGGCATGGCCATCGTGCTACTCTACCACAAAACCGAAAGTGGACGAAACAAGGTCACAGCAAGAGCAGATCGTGGCCACTTCTATCCATGCCCATGCTTGGGGACGGACGATTTGAGGAATGATCAGACGAGGAGGCAGAGCTGGACAGGGACAAGGGAGAGAGACACAGTGAGGGGTCCAAGAGGCAGTCAGAGGTGAGTCACGCTTTGTTTGTCCCCATCGCTCCTCACCTTGCCTGCATCTCGCCCTGCACCCCACCCTCCCCATCCTCACCCCCAACCCCACCCTCCCCATCCTCACCCCCAACCCCACCCTCCCCATCCTCACCCCCAACCCCACCACGGTAAACATCAGTGTTGTCATCTGGAGTAACCTATATACCTACCTACCCACTTGCCTATCTATCGTCACCCTCTGACCTCATTCAGGGTGACGGTGGGCATACTTTATGGCATTCGAACCGACAACATCGCCCAAGCACTCGGCAGGGCGGGATCGGAAGAGGCCAATGTGGGAAGGGAAGGGGCGAAGGAAGCTGAGGGGAAGAAGCTATGGGAACGGACGTTCGTAGAGGAGCCGTGAACGTCAGCAAGAATGACGGAGTTAAAAGCTCGTCAGAGATTTCACCCACTCGCTCTTCATCCTTTCCTGCCAAAAGATGTTCCTTCCTGAAAGAAAAATCGGAGGGAGAAGGACAAGATTTCGCACCGCGAGCAGAAGCATCCTCCAGGCTACGATGAAGCACAATATATGTGCAGTCTCGTCATGATTACTCAAGCATGTGTATCGCTTATTAATTCGGAGACAACAGGTTCACCAACAAACGCATCACTACCGTGTTTTAGATCGCCCAATAAAATAGAAGCGCTGCTTCTTTCCCCGTGGGAATTTGCACTCTGCGTCTCATTCACTGGCGGCTTCACTACAGGCTCGCCCCCTTCCTACAGCATTTACTCAACGTGGCCTTGACATTTTCTGTGTGTAATGGGCACACATACCATCGTAGAATGGCAGATGAGTGGCGGACGCCTGCTCCTGAAATTTGCCTGTCGCGTGGTAAACTTTAAACGCACGTTATTCCACTCACACTAGAAGGAAGAGCAATTTCCGAGTTTCATTTCCAGAGAGCCGATTTAAGTCAATTTCGTCTAGTACTATCTCCTCTCGTCGCGAGGAATGAAACCACTTGTTACCGCTTTTTTAAAGTGCCGTTTGCTCAATATGTCCACACAGGCAAGGACCCTAAGTGTCAAGGCGAGGAGTGAAGCGCCTGAGAACAAACTTGGCACAAACTGCGAGTGAGTTCCTGGATGAGTCGCACTTAATTAGGCACCTCTGAGTGACAGTGGCGGCAGAGACACTGGGGTGTGTGAGTCAGAGACGGTACTGCGATCTGCAAGGATGGCGATGACAGGACGGGCGGGCCGACTGACACGGCAGGTCAGGTCCTGGCGCAAAGGAAAGCTTGTGAGACTGAATGACGACAGACGCAGATCGAATGAGTCACAGCGTCGTTGCAGTGAGCGTGCTGGAATGATCTGTATAATGACAAAAGTATATCTGCAAAGGTCAAAATAGATCACTCCGAAAGCATCACAAGTGCGTCTTCTCTATCTCTAGAGATGCTACTATTCTTCAACAGTTACTTACTGCAATGCGCCTCTGTGGTCAAAGTGCTGCCCACACTTAGCACATGCTAGCAGAAAGCAATGGTGACTGAATTACTCGTAGAATCCTCGCCTACACACGCAACGCAGGTACACTACTAGCATCACGGCAAACACGCAACCCCTATGCACTGACTATTCAAGTAAAAACAAAACAAAACATTAAGGCCTACATTAAATTTTATTTCAATACTAGACGAGGAGCAATAAGGATGTGAAAAATCCTTCAAAGCTACAGGAAAGCCATAAACAGCGACGTTACCACATTCATGTATTATATTGGCACGCGAAAAAACCTTGCGCTACTTGAATGGCAAGTTGAAAAAAGCGACAACCTCCAACCTTGTATCTTTCATTACAGAGTGAACTTTTATACCTTTCTGGCATGTTATGCACTTCGATATGAAAGACAAACGTACGTTGTGACTCGGCGGCCAAACGGTCATGCATCACGACCTGCCTGTGATGACCGAGATAACCCGGTCAGCGACGCTCTGTGTACAAAGACGACTTCGAAACTCTCGTTCCCTATCAACCAGCATACAGTCTCTAGAGACAACAGTCAATCCAGTGCAACGCCTCGACCCTGGAGCCAAACAAACTAGGCAACTGGCACGCGGGGGCTACATCATGCCCCAACAGGCACCACGAGCTGAAAGTAGTCATTACAAACACGATGACCACGAACGATCGAAATCAGAGTGGGTCTGTTAACATAACGACATAAGGATAACGAACCACACTTCGACTAGTCGTAAGTGCCATAAACCCGACAAGAGTGATCTAACCAACGACCTTTGACCTTGTAGCAGTGGCCCCATTGTTACGGGATAGGACTGCATCACCCTGGCCTGCAGCCAGCAGTGTGACGTCACCATCTCTTGGTTGCTATCCGTCATGGCATGCAGGCCTGCGCCACCAAGACTAGCGCCCTTGCCTTCCACTGCTGTGTCCGTAACAGGGATGCCCAGTCTTTGTATTTGCTTTTACGGTGGATCCAGCGGTGTAGATGTTTTCCCCTCATCCAACTAAGTAATGTGTGTGCGTGATGAAGACTCAAACCGGTGCTGCCTTCAACAATCATGACCTCTTCAACTCCATTTCCCTTCCCTCCCTGAAAACACACAATAACACCGTCAGCACGTCAGTCAGCCCTTCCTCTTTTCCGCATAAGGTACACAGAGAGGCTAGTCCGTGAGGGCATCGAGGCTATGCTCATCGTCACTTTTTCTGGACAGTGAAGGCATCAAGTAAGCCTGCTTTAGGCCTGCGACGTTCCCGCTACGGAGAAACATGCGGGTTATTATGACATCATGGGACAAGTAAACTCGACCAATAAAAGCAACCATGATAGAGACTGAGATTCATCGTGGAAAATCCCCAAGCGACAACATCCCGTGATCAAGTGGCCCTGTGATCTGGGGGTAAAGTGTAATGCGGTTTGAGCCCCAGATGTGCGCGATAAGACGCTTCATAAAACCAGCACCATTTCCTTCATTCTGCTGATCTACAGGGGCCACAATCAACGCATTCTACAGTCTCTTCGTGACGTCTGTTCTCTTGGGTTAATCGTCTCACGAAAACAGCTCTTTATTGTGAGGGCTACGGTCAAGTCCCTAACCGACTTCAACGCTGAAGGACCATCGCTTTGAAAAATACGACTGGGGCTTCAAGACAACAACCTCTTTCATGCCGGAATCCCGGTGCGGTCCACCTGAATACAGGTGTAGGTAGCTAATATCGAGGTGTGGGTACTTCGGTTCGCTACTCAAAGGCAGCCTATCCCAGCCGGCGGTGGATTGCGGTTTGATGGGACGATAACGAGAGCTCTGACGTCTTGGATAGGGGTATATCTCCACCTGGAGTCCCTGGGTCTACTCAGACGAAACCACAAGGACGGGGTGGGGGTGGAATAGGGCAGAGCCGAGTTTGGGCAAAGTGTTCTCGGGCACACCGAGCAAACACGGTGCATTGTTTGTGGGACTGTGCGCAAGCAAAGCCCCAGCAATGGCGAGGGGCAAACCGGGACTTGGTGAAGTCGGACACGAGCAGCCTGCGGTGGACAGCAACACGGGCACTCACCAGGAACCTGCTGTTTCACTCGTGGGTAACCAGCGATGTCGATCAGAAGGCATGTCGAGCGGAAATGACTCTTGGGCGAAATAACGCCGACAAAATATAACCAAGGATGCAGCTATGGGAACTACATACTTGATTCACCAAGACAGACTGAAAGAAAGCCAAAAAGGACAGAAAAATTAGGAGAGCTAACAAGAGAGAGAGAGAGAGAGAGAGAGAGAGAGAGAGAGAGAGAGAGAGAGAGAGAGAGAGAGAGAGCAGTGAGACGGAAGGGCGAATGGCATAAACACACACACAACACACAGAGAAGGGTGGGTCGTGGAGTGAGGTGGAACCAGGCACGGCAGACCAAGACCTAGGCACATATATACATATCAATATATACAAAAAAAGAAGCACACATACTGAAATGGAATAAAAACGGGGAATACCGGAGGAGAATTACAACCTTTCCCCTTCCTCTTCCCTTTACTTGAAAAGCACAACGAGGAAAGAGTCAATTTCTCAGCCAGGTAAAAACAGCACAGAGTGTCCCTCATCTTTCAGCAGCCAAGTGCCGCCAGTAAACACAACACTCAACAGCAACGGCATCCTGCAACATCGGCGTACAGAAAAAGCCGAAGGGACAACACCAGGGGTTTGCTGGGAAGGCCAGAGTAAGCAAAGAAGCTTCTGGAAGGCTCTCGGCTCCTCTCTTGTCCCTCATTGACCGCCGGAAGCGGCGGAGTTCGGACGGGGTAGAAAGTCAGGCTTGGAAGGCAGGAAGCAAAGCTGTTTGTTGGGTCTGGCATTCCACCGTCAACACACCTAGGCCCGCCACAATGACCCCCAGTGGCCATCCCGCTATGTTGGGATCTCCTTCTCATTAGCAACTCACGTCCGCTGATCCCTTACCAGAATAGCGCTAAGATCCCCACTTTTTACTGGATTTGTTCCCTTCCTTTCTTGGACTGCGAGGTCATTCAGTACCGAAAGGGATGGCGTAGTGTCTAAAGCAGAACAGAACTAAGATATTCTACGGTAATGCTGGACAACTACAGTCACGTCGTATGTCACGCGTGCACACACACACACACACACACACACACACACACACACACACACACACACACAGAGAGAAAGAGAGAGAGAGAGAGGGAGGGAGAGAGAACGAGAGAGAGAGAGAGAGAGAGAGAGAGAGAGAGAGAGAGAGAGAGAGAGAGAGAGAGAGAGTGACAGATGACTGATGACTTAATTAAGGCCAACGACCCATCTTTCCTTTAAAAAACACACGGTATAATTAGGTAATGTAATACAGGTAGAAAATGATCACTCCAAGGTACTCTGGAAATTGATATCATTATAAATATGGCGTCTACATCAACATACTTCAGCATGCTGACTGTCATTATTAAAAAAAAACACAGTATGATACATTACATTAAAATAAATCGTGAATTTCCATTTCAAACTGTTTTCTTTGCAGATACAATTGACAACGAACAGCAAAATTCAATAGTACACAAGTGACTATACACAAACATCTGGAGAATTGTATAGCTTTTCGATGCAGAGTTTAAAAGATATATATATATATATATATATATATATATATATATATATATATAAAATATAATACAGACTATTTGTACGCACATACCTTCCTTAATAGGCAAGCTCATGGCGTTTACAATGAAAAAGTCCACACTCATACAAAGCATTCTAACACTCGCACAATGTACAGTTGAAATGAAAGAAAAATTAAATACAATACAATTAATTAAATAGCAGGCAATAAACAAAACACGAAACATAAAAGAGGCGCCTTGTGGAGCACTTCACTGCTCGTCAGGAAAGACTGACCGGAACAGGTGTGTCTTTAGGGAGGTTTTGAACTGGGACAAGGAATCAGAATGACGGACAGGGAAAGGTAGGCTATTCCACGTTACAGGGCCGATGTAAGAAAAAGCTCGCTGTCCTTGGGTTTTCTTTTTGCGACGGGGTAGATTTAACGCTTTGGTGTCTGCAGCTGAACGGTTATTTCTAGCGGGGGTGTAGACAGTGAGAATTTCTTTGAGTGCGTGTGGTGCAGTTTGATTGAAGAAGTTGAAACACATAGTGGCTAGCTTATACTCTATCCTCTGAGCGACGGGGAGCCAATGCAGTGCACGAAAGAGTTTGGATGTGGGAGTTCTCTTGGGACATCTAAAAACTAATCTACAGCAATGTTTTGGACTTTTTGCAGTTTGTTTAGCAGAGTGTCAGGAATGCAGGCAAGAAGAGAATTTCCATAATCAAGACGGGACAGAACAAGGGAAGTGACAAGGGTTTGAGTGGCCTGTTGTGAAAGATAGTGACGAATAGTGCAAATTTTCCTTAACTCGTAGTAAGCTAACTGGCAAACTTTGTTCACATGAACTCTCATAGAATAATCATCATCGAACATGACACCTAAGTTTCTGACAGACTTTGAGAATTTTATCTCACTCTGACCTATGGTTAGTTTCAGGGCCTGATCGAATTCGCCTCTACCGCCAACCAGGAGAGCTTCGGTCTTTGAATCATTAAGTTTGAGTTTGTTCTGGGTCATCCACTGTTTCACATCAGAAATACAAAGTTCACTTGCAGAGAGAAGAGGTTGGATTTGACTAGGATGAATGGAGTTGTAGAGTTGCGTGTCATCAGCAAATTCACTGTGAGAGAATGAATGACTGTCAATTACGTTGGAAAGTGGTTGGGTGTACAGTAGAAACAGCAGAGGACCCAGAACCGAGCCCTGTGGGACTTATTTTTCTCCATTTCCGTGTGTGCAGTGTTGACTTAAAGCTAGATCATGTGGACTGAATTTCCGTTTAATGCAGAGTTTGTTTTCGTTCTTATGTCAGATGACAATGACTCGTGGATGAGCTGTGTGCCAACATTTTTGTCGTGTCGTGTTTTAATCATTGTTTTGTTCTGGTCTACTTATGTGATTCAGAACTAGCCAAGGCAGGTCCACTTATAGGGTACTGCAGAACCTAACGCAAGCCAGAATGTGAAGCCCTTGTTTGTAGTAGTCAATTTCGTTATGCGATACAAAGTTACAAAAGGCTGTTCTTTGGCTTGATGGGCCAGAGGTGTTACTCATCGACTCTGTGTGTGTGTGTGTGTGTGTGTGTGTGTGTGTGTGTGTGTGTGTCTTTGTATATATATATATATATATATATATATATATATATATATATATATATATATATATATATATATATAAACATCTCGTGTTTTAGTTGCATCACGTCCATTGACCAAGTACCTCACCACCGCAATACTGTGTCCTCAGCAAATGTCTAAAAATAGATTTGCCCCTCAGATCATCATAAGCATGGCAGTAGATTACAAAAATTACTTTCATTTTCATATTCTTTACAAAATGGACATTATTTACCACCGATTTGTTCAATCTTTTGATTTGCTGCATCTTAAACGAAAGCGTACAAATGCATCCCTAAACTTTTTAAACATTTACATTATTTAGATAGTTTTCGAGCACTAGCTTCCATATGAAGGATCTATAGTATGTACACTGGTCACTGTCATTAAGTTTTCACGGCATCAATCATTCATAATCTCAGCGAGAAACATTCCTGTGATGAACTTCAACTTACCCAGGAAAGGTGTGCCGGAGGTGGTACAAACCCTTCCCAAGTAGAAGGTCGAGAGGATTGGGCAAAAGTGAAAGATCTTTACCGCAGTGCCTACAGCCCCGAAAACACAGCCATCGGCACAACGTCAGCATCTCCTGAACTCGAGGCATTACTCCATGTTTCGTGCTGCATCTCCCTCCAAAACTGTGAAGCATTCTGCTCTGTAATGTGTGTACGTGTGCTAGAGGCGAGTGCCGCCTGACGACAGGAAAGGCTTGAAGAGCAGGAAAGTCCCATGACTGTGCATTGCGTGACTCATGTTTCCAATTTCGCTTCACTTCACTCGTAAATTCGTCTGGGGTACAAGCTATTCGTGCGTTCAGTTTTCAAAACAAACTTCTTGCGAATGAAAACGTCATTAATGACAATGTTTGTTACTATGAACAAACCATACAATTACAAACCCATGCATGCGAGAAAGATGGTACTGCAATTAGGTTTCGATGGCGCAACATATGACAAGTGAGCTCTTCAAATGCTTTTTTTCTGGTTTCAAAGTCACAAAGTCAGGCCTGTAAATAGTATAAGAAGCTGAAGAGTTAGTTTTGCCAAACGACGTTCAGGAAGTCGCAATGTCAGAGGGTTTATTGTTAGGATTTAGATTAAACTCCAACCAAAGAAGTCCACCACCCTGTGGCTTGAATTGAGTCACACAGCGTCTGCTTACAGTACATGAGTCGCAAAAAGCGAAAAACTACGGTAATTGAGACTTTACTTGCTATAAGTCTAACCAGCTCTCAGCAATTTCAATCGCCAATGGCCTTGCACAGCCTATAAAGGCCGACACGCCGTACAACTCACTTCATTCCAAGACAGTCCCATCCACGAACTGAACCTCGGCACCAAATTGCCTCGCACCAAGTGTCTTGCACTGAATTCTCTTTGTAAGGACAGATGTTCGCCAATGCACAAGGAACAATAGAACATTTTACCAGGTGCCTTGCAACTTCTCCCTCCATGAGAAAACTGATAACTGGACAGACACAGAGCCAAGCAACAGAATAACTATATGAGGTAAAATCCTCTATTACTTTGTTAATGAAGTGCACTTACGCAGGGCGGCATTTGGTTTTCATCAGAAACGCAGCAAGCTATTCATAGTAGCTGCGTTCGCTATATTAAAATGATGGCCTCCCCCGAGAGATTCAATCGACGTCTCTGAAAACGCTATCTCATGACGCCAATAAAAACTTGACATTTAAAAAACGCGAACCAGTTTTCAATGACGCACAAGGAAAGACTCTCTTCACCTCGAAAGCAGGGTCTGAATAACCATCGCTACCCCGAAGCAAACTCAATTTTGTGAACGATCTGGCGATGACAGTTTTTAACAGAAAAGATTGTTGTCGCCATGGGGAGCGGCGAAATTCTCTGCCGCCATTTAAACGTACTTGCGTGCGTGTTCTGCTTGCCCAGACGCAACAGTTATTTTCGACACGTTCTGAAAGGAGCCGGAAACCGTGGTGACTCACCTTGCTGAAAAGCGTACAGGTAGAAAATGTATTTATTCTCCCATCCTCATTAAAATACCTCCCCCACGAATCTTTTCACCCATTCACCCAATGTGTTTTCCCTACATTCATTCTTCGCTATTTTTCTCCTTGCATCCCCCCTCCCCCTCCCCCTTCCCCTTACTGGAGGACGGGGCAGACAATCACACCAGGTGACCCGGTGACCTAGTGATGGGTGGGTGGAATTAGGCCTCCGGTCTAGACACACAGTGAAACTCGCTACAGCGAGCGAGAGGACAGACACTGAAAGACCGGCTAGAGGCACCCCCCCACCCCCACCCCACCCCCCCACCCCTTCCTTGCACCAGCTTAGAGGACACAAAGCTTCGTCTCACACCCACATGAAGAGAGCAGATAAACTCTAGCCTGTTTCCCGGGCACCGAGCTCCACCTCACAATCATCTAACAGCATATCTTTGATTTTGGCTTCTCACCGCCAGCCTGTCTACGTCACTCCCTGAACGGCCACTGCTTTGTTACATGCACTGCATAGGCAAGGCGAGGGGAGGTCGTCTTGCTATAAACGGGCTGTGTGTTCCTGCGACAGTGGTCTTTTGTTCCGGACCCCCTCCCCCTCTCTCCCCTCCTCCCACACTGAGCCCGGGCGTTCTCTCATGCACAGGGTCGTGAGAGAGCCGGAATCTCGCACCGTGCTGTCGTCAAGCGCCGGAGCAGTTGACTCATGTACAAAAGTCTCCTTCCTCCCTTCGAATTCGATCGCTATCGCATCATGCAGCTGACCTCGCCCCTCGCGCCTCTCCCATGGCGCCCCCCGATAGAATGTGTGGGATTGCCGCGCAGGAAGTGCTGAACGGAAGTAGGAAAAATTAACAGACGATTTGTCCTTTGTCACCTTTTCCACATCGCTCCTTCACCACCCTAACCCTCGCCCTCTCCTCCCCTTCCAAGTTTCTCTTTCTCAGTTTCTGAAAATCCAACGATTTTTCGTGTGTGTTTTTTTCAATCTGCGGCCAAAAGCTCGATGAAAAAAAAGGGTAAAAAAAAAGAGGCCGAGTCTTCTTCATAAACCAAACTCGTTCTTTTCGTTTGCAGAGACCCAGGCGTTTTTCATCCAAAAGTACAACAGGAGATTTCTCCTTTCAAAAAAAGAACAGCCTCTTGAACCCTCGGATTGTCTTTCTTCTTCCTCTTCCCCGCTCGATATGACACTGGGCCATGACAACACTGGGATCAAACAGGTGGACCCAGGGGGGCAAAACCGGCACTGGCCGCTGGCGCCTTGGCAGGAAAGTGGCAAGGGACACACGGGGAAGAGGACACGTGTGGCTGCGTCTCCTGGCGGTGTGTGCCCAGACTTGGCAGACAGCAGGGGTGCCGGGGCAGGGACCTGGACACACCGCTCTGGGTCGATGACGGACGCCTGCCGTCCTGGGTCTTGAGCTCTGTGCTGACAGCAGGCACAGGAAGCCATGGGATTCGCCCAGTACATTCAAACTGCAGACACCAGGCAGTTCAGTTCACATCGGAGCAGCAGAGAGGGGTCGCCGTGTCGAGATCGATTTCCCGGTGCGGGGTTCCCCACGGGGTCCGTATGTCTCTCTGTATCGACAGCCAGCTGGCAAGACGTGCGGTCCCAGGGATCAGACACTTGCCGGATTAATGTGGGGCACTAGGGGCACGGCCTGATTCAGTCACCTACGTACGTCTACACATGCGCGTGCACGCGCTCACAAACGCATGCAAACATGCACACACGCAAGCATGCATACACATATACCAGTTAAATACCCCAAAGCAATCGCGCGCGGGCACACACACACACACACACACACACACACACACACACAAACACACACACACACACACACACACGCAAGAACGCACGCACACACACATACGTAGATGGACAAATTAAAAAATACCGGCTGACATGTTTAGAGAAAGTTTGAACTACACGGACTAGACGTGCGTTCAATGATAACTGAACACGATGCAAAATAATTCAAAATGAGGATATTGGCTGCATGCAGCGACTCGACACATAAGGAGATTCGAATTCCTGTGTTACCTTTAACACTTTTTCACTAGGTGGACCCATCTCCTGGAATCTAGTAACAATTACCCTAACGTAAGACACAGATTAAAAATGGAGATGATGCTGATGACAACGGCCACCAATTGGACGTCGCGACGGCGACGATGACGATGACAACGTCGGCGGCGACGACGATGACGATGATGAAGAAAATTAGTACATCTATATGATAGTGAGCGTACAACTTCAATGTTTGTGGGATCCCCACCACCATGAGAACGTGCCGACCCGACGATGGCTCACTCTCACAGCAGGGTTCCTGGACTACAACTGCCGCCACTGTCCTCATAGCTACGGCCAAAAAAGAAAGTTGTGGTAAAGGTCACTCGACCGACCCTGTTTTTTCCTGACGACCCTAAATTCTTTTCCGATTGTGTGTGTGTGTGTGTGTGTGTGTGTGTGTGTGTGTGTGTGTGTGTGTGTGTGTGTGTGTGTGTGTGTGAGAGAGAGAGAGAGAGAGAGAGAGAGAGAGAGAGAGAGAGAGAGAGAGAGAGAGAGAGAGAGAGAGAGAGAATGACAATGACAAATGTTTATTCGAATAGGCCAGCGGCCTGTTTCGAAGGAATGTTTACAACAACAACAAAATGAACGAATCAGAACGTATCAAGACTAAAAGTCTTGCGAATCAGCGCGAGGGTCGGAAAAGAAAGTATGTTGCATCCCACCAGCAGTGAGGAAGAGTCTCGAGCACACCAGCACATGATCAGTCTGCACAGTCTACCTTTGATTTGATTTGAGGACTCTTTTGACGGGAGATTTTTTTCGCTGGCCTGTAGATTTCTCGCTTGCGAGAGTCGATAGCCTTCTGTTTCCAATCAACAGTCCGATTTGCAGTCTGCTCTGTGCATCATTTCTGGAATCGGACGTGTCAACGGTGGGTGATGCGCAGAGTTCTTTCTCGTCGGCACAAGACAAGCCTGGAGACGGCTTGACAGATAGGCAGGTGACATCGATGCTGTTCAGAGCACTTTGCAGGGAAAGGGAAAGAAGACTATTGAGAGAGAGAGAGAGAGAGAGAGAGAGAGAGAGAGAGAGAGAGAGAGAGAGAGAGAGAGAGAGAGAGAGAGAACTGAACTGAACGTTTATTGTATAGGCCAGTTCGGCCCATTACAAAATGGTAGAGAACGCGTTTGGCACGGAACATAATGTACATTTCATCAGTACTGGTCACCAGTAATGGGAAGTCGGGCGCGGCGCGTAGACGAACGCGAAAGTCTATCTGCAGATTACTTTCGTGAAGTCCGTGCAGATTGCTGTCTGGAGGCTACACAATTACTCCGCCTCTTTGATCTGCCGACGTCCTCAGCCCTGCCATGATGTCGTGTTGGTGATTGTGGGCGAACACGAAACATTGGGAGTCTCAGACTTGGAACCGTCGGCTTCGTCGGCGGGATCTGCAGCTGGTGGTGGTGCAGAGGGAGATATGTGTGGTATCAGAGGCTGTTCGAGTGCGTCTCCTTCACTAAGTGGAGTAGAGACAGCAGCTGTGGCACGTCTTTTTTCCATCACGCTCTGCCTGCATTGTGACACGCCTTCTTTCAGCTCTTTCACGAAGTTGCTGATAACCGCCCTGATGTCCTCAGTCGTTGCCTCTCTGGACGTCAATAACAGCAGGGAGCAAGTATTATTGTTATCAGGATTAATTGTTGGTATCTGGCTGGAATGATCCTCTTCATTCCCTTTGACCAAGTAAGTGTGTTCGTCGGGGAGGTCAGAGGTCACAGCTGATGGGGCGTTCTGATCAGTGGGTGTGGGTGTTGTAGCTCGTGCATTCCGTGCATCAGCAGCAGGAGTAGATTCAAATTCAATATTCGCGACATTTTGAAATTTGATATTTTTCAAATAGGACATCACGAGAAGTATGGGGCTTACGCACAACTCTAAATTCCTCTGCACGCCGCTGGTCGCGTCGCTGCGGTGACGGTTGTTTTCTTTTCCACGTTCCTCGCTCTGCGCTGTGGTTGACGAGCAATGGCTGAAAGTCTCGCTGCGAGAAACTCAGAATTACCACGGTCCTGCCCGGTTCGCCGGCCATTTTCCACGAGGATGTTTCCCCGGAGGTAAGCAGGGATGACAATAACGCTTCGACAGCAACTGGGAAACCGGCAGCTGGCATGGCGCTGTTGTGTTGTCAGAAATATATCAGAGCCGGTGTACGCGGCTTTTCAACGCGCGCGCCACTGGGAGACAGAACGAACGAATGAACGAACGCTTTATTGTATAGGCTTTCAGCCCAGTACAAGGACTCAGTATCACGAGCATAAATATCACATTTCACGATGTAGGCATCCTTCTCTTAAACGCATGGAGTAAGTATGAGCTCACACACATTTCTCTCTTTCATTATTTGAAAAAAATATAATAAAACTTTCCTGCATAGTTAGCCCAAAACAAAAGTACACAGGCTCGACGTACAAATAGGAAATTTACTTCATTTTTGAAAAGTGACACGTCTTCCGGTTTTTTACCTGCCAAGGACCATCGTTCCCCTTGAACTAAATGGCCGCCCATCCGAAAAATGATCACCTTAGTTTTATCTGAGTTCACCCTTAGACCCAAGGAATGAGACAAATGGGCCACATTGTTCAGCTGGTTTTGTAGGCCAGCAGGAGATGTTAAGAGAAGGACATCATCAGCAAATAGCTGGGAGAACATTTCAGGCAGACCAGGTAATAACTGTGCCTCATGTTTACCAAGCTTCCGAACATAAAGAGCTACGACAGTGATATAGTTACAGGGGGGATTTGTCCCTTTGATTTACACGCGCTGAACGTTTGGAGAAGACTTCCACCGTACGCAGGTTTCCACATGTGTTTATTGTACATGTTTTCAATTTGTTAATACGTTTGGTAGGGAGACCAGAGTTGGTAAGGATTCTCCAAAGCTGCTCTCAGTCAACTAAGTAGAAGGTTTTATCGTATGTGACCAAAGCTACTAAGAATTTTCCTCGACCACCATCATTCACGTGCTTCAGGGCCATGAAATAGAGAGTAAACACGTGATCGATTCTTGAGGATTGCGTTCTGAAATTGGTTCGCTCTTTACAGGTCACTTTTCCCTCCTCCATGCAGCACTGCAATCATCGACAGTCAGAGGGACATTGCGACAGAGAGACAGACAAAGAGACAGACAGACAAAGAGACAGACAGACAAAGAGACAGACAGACAAAGAGACAGACAGACAAAGAGACAGACAGACAGACACACACACACACACACACAGACAGACAGACAGACAGAGAGACAGACAGACACACACAGACAGACACACAGACACACAGACAGACACAGACACACAGACAGGCTGACAGACAGGTAGGCAGACAGGCAGGCAGGCAGGCAGAGAGATAGATAGAGAGAGACAGACAGACAGACAGACAGACAGACAGACAGACAGACAGACAGACAGACAGACAGACAGACAGACAGACAGACAGACAGACAGACAGACGGACGGACGGACGGACGGACGGACGGACGGACGGACAGACAGACAGACAGACAGACAGATATACTGACAGACAGAGAGACAGACGTACTGACAGACACACACACACAGACAAGCAGACAGACAGAGAGACATACAAACAGACAGACAGACAGACAGACAGACAGGCAGGCAGGCAGTCAGACAGACAGACAGACATACAGACAGACAGACAGACAGAGTGACAGGCAGGCAGGCAGGCAGGCAGGCAGACAGACAGACAGACAGACAGAGAAACCAACAAAGAGTCACACAAACATAGACCCAGACAGACATACTGAGACAGAAAAGAGAAAGACAAAGAGGAGAGAGACAGAGAGAACAGAAAAGAGAGACATATAGAAAAAGAGACCGTGAAAAGAAAGACTATTGGGGTAAGAAAGATCAGTAGATAACATACACAATGAATGCATGGACATGAAAAAACATAGATCCCGACTCATGTTAAACAAATGCGCATTCGTTTGCGAACTGACAGAGGCGTTCTCACGAATAGAGCGTGACGCAGACTATGAGTCTACTCACAAGTGACAGGTGGATACACACAGGCGTCAATCACGTGACGGCCACTGAATTTCATGGACACACAGATAGAATTACACAAAGGTATTCATGGAGACATATTGAGAGACACAGACAAAAACACAACGACAAAGAGGCAGACACACATACGAGGTGCGATCAAAAAGTGCCCGGACTACGCCTATAACAAGCGGCAAACATACCTTATTCAAATTTTACCAATATCGCCTTCGAAGTAGTTCTCTAGGGCAGTGATACACTGCTTCCAGCGCTTCTGCCATTCCTGGTAGGTTTCCTGGAAATATCGCTCTTTGAGGATGTTGAGTTTCATCTGCGATGCTCACTTGATCTCATCCACAGTGTCAAATCGGAGACCTTTCTACTTGAATTTTATCTTGGGGAAGGAAAGGAAGTCACAGGGAGCCAAATGCGGGGAGAAGGGCGGATGTGGAGCTACGGTTGTGCTGGTGCGAGCCAGAAACCCGCGCGTTTTCAATGCACTACGTGCAGGCGCGTTGTCAGGTTGGAGCTCCCAGTTGCCATTGCGCCACAGTTCAGAGGTCACTTGCATCGAATGTTCTCTCTCAGACGCCTCAAAACAGTGCAACAGAACTCGGCATTGGCAGTCTGGCGCTGGGGAACGAATTCACTGTGCACTGAAACCGCGAGTGTTGGGGAAAAAAACCACACACACACACACACACACACGACAAGCATGCACGTGGTCTTGTTCCCGACCTGGCTCGCCTTCTTCGATCTCGGAGAATGTTGGCTCTTCCACTGCGGAGACTGTTGTTTGGTCTATGGGTCATAGCCATAGACCTGGCTCTCATCACCGGTGACTATCCTCATCAAGAAGATAGAATCATCCCGAGCTTTTTGAAGGAGATCTTCGCAGACCTCGACACGGAGCTGCTTCTACTCAGAGGTCAGGAGCCAGGGCATGAACTTGGCAGCGACGCGGCGCATGTTCAAACTGGATGTGAGGATCAATGACACATTGACGATGTCAACAACTTCATAAAATGTGATACGACGATTCTGACGCACAATGCGAGCAATCTCCTCGACGATTTATAAGGTGGTGCTCGTTGAGGGTCGCCCTGACCTCTTGTCATCTTCCAGTGATGCCCCTTCCCCCCTCTCGAAGCGCAAATGCTACTCAAATCACTGCCTTTGACACATTGCTTCGTTACCATAGGCTTGCTTTTACATTTTAAGTGTTTCTGATGCGGATTTCCCGAGTTTGACGTTTGCTCTCTTCTCAAACTTGAGGGACATCCTGCCATCGTAGAAGAGCACTCGAACGTGGTCACACAAAATGTTCACAACCTGATGCCACGTGGCATACTGACTGACAAGCTTTGCATCTACTTTCTGCTGCGCGCGCATGAGTGTCCTGCGCTCAGACTCTCTGCAAGAAGGATAGTCCGGGAACTTTTTGATCGGACCTCGTATAGAGAGAGAAACAAATGTGAACTTTAAAATCTTTGGGGAGAAAAATATTATCCCCAGCTAATATTGTCAAAGACATTCTTCTATTCCAGTTATTTTGCGGAAACAATTACTCAGCGTAGGCCTTACCTTAATGAAAAGCGACGAGTAGTCCTGGGCCACGTCAGCTGGAAAGATGCTGCACAGTTCTCGGGTCCTCTGGTTCCCATCGGAGTCCAGCTCTGGGCTGACAAACGTCCTTCCCACGAAGGTCGCAGCAGAAACCATCAGGGTAAACACCCCAATAGAGACCGAGACGACCACTGCCCTCCTCCCTGTCACGTGGGCGTCGTACCAAAACGGAGCTTCCAGGGCCAGGAACCTTTCGGCGGCAAGAAGCGTGACGTAAGACGTGCAGCCCAGAAGACCCACCCGGACGAAGAAGACGACTGTGGCGCACGTAGCCACGCCGTTGTCGTAGATCCGACGCAGCCCAGGGTAGGGGAAGCCGAAAGCGCTGCCGATGATGTTCGAGACGCAGAGGCCAAGGAGAATGCGGTGGTGAGCTTTGGATCTCTTCAAGTCCACCACGATGTTGACCAGCACGCTGAAGCTGACCACCATGATACCCGGCATGGTGACGTAGAAGACGATGTCGAAAATGCCCAGTTTTCTCATGCCAGGACTTCCAAGAGTATCATTGGGAAAGGAAGTCTGCACTTCCGTGGAGTTGTTGGCCATTTTGAGAGAGCGAGCTCCCGCGCACTCTAACTAGTCTTCAGAATCTACAGCTAATTTTGTGTTGTTGGAGAACTTGATGGAAGGGTTCCGCTGTTATGGACTTTTTCTCGTTAGAAAGGGCTTAACATTTCCAGTTTAGTTTCTTGCTTCGTCTTTCTGTGGTGTACATTTAAGTCCCAGTGCCTATCTCTATAAACAGTGCACCCCAACAGAAAACTGTCAGACTGCTGGGTGGCTTTAATTAGTCTCATGCCAAGACAAGTTCTCAATAAATCCCAGCACCAATTTTCTTTGAGCCGAGAAGCCACCTAACCACGTTTTATTCTACGCGTATAGCGCAGTTCTCATGGATTCTAAAAGGTATAGCGAACATGAACTCCATTCAACGTTCGCAAGCACTTTCCTACGTCAGTCTTCAGGAATGAGATGTTTTCGAGGCAAATACCATCGGAGAAGCTTTCAAACGACTATACATGTACATACAAGTCGCCTAAGGGAGACGCGACGTTTCCCAAGTACATTTCTTCAGGCTCGGCTTTCCACCGAAGAAGGTTGTGTGGCTAGAACCAAAGGCTGCATTGACCATTTGGGCTGCAATAAGACACTTCCACTTCCGAGGCTCTTCCTCTGCCAGGCAACTGACAGGGTGCGGTCACATTGCCCTAATGTGCCTTTCCTTCTAAGGGAATGATAGCGTGGGTTGGCCTGAGTGTGAGGGGAGCCGGCGCATGCGCAGTGCCGGTCATGCGGCAGCCTTTGTTCTGGCGTCCTCCATAAATAGCTTTGCCCTACGAGCAAATCTCTTTTCCTTCCTCGGTGAGGGGGCTGCGCGTGTGGCTTTCTCCATCGATTGCAAGACCACACGACAATTTTCATTCAGGACATTCAAGTATATTCTCTTCCAACTAAACTACACTTCGCCAGTACAAACTTTGCCGAAAGAGGAATCAATCTACGTTTTACTCTAGTTGAAAATCCCCTTACCAATCAAAAACCGATCTTTCCATCAGCATGTTCTACTCACTCCGACTTGAGAAATTCTCTTGTTACGTGTTGCCAATGAATAAATGAACTTTCAGTTAGCAATTTCTACTCGTGTATCTTAATGAACTGAAAATATTGCAATTTTGAATTATCTGCGTAAAAGCGTCCACTTGTGGAAGAGTGCAGTGCACCGCAGACAGTGAAATATCAACGTTTCTTCATTATCACAAACACGAATGTAAGAAGATTTATCGCAAGTCATCGCTGTCCCTGTTCACCCAAGCTGGTTATTTCATGTCCATTTGTTCATTCATATTTTCAAGAGGAGACTGACGGACTCAGATATATATTCGAAATTTGTGAAAGATTGCTCAATCCTGGGAATGGATGAATTTCCTCAATCTCTGTGAAATATTCAAAATATAGTATTCCATACGAGGTATGTTGCCTCTGTGGTTTGAGTGCTGAGTAAGCGCTGTCTTGAAACGTTTGTTGTCTCATCATTTACAAATCAGATATGCAGTTATGTACACACAGACATGCAGTTATACACACACAGACATGCAGTTATACACACACAGACATGCAGTTGCACCAACGCCAACCGTCAGCGGAATGAATACGTTCTGTTCGTTTCCAGTCAAAACCACAAGTCAGCAGAATGAGGAAGGGAATGTCGGCGATTATTTAAAAGGCTCTGCTATGTCAAAGGAACAGACACGCCGTCGCTGAATCAATCTGAATTCAAAAGTCTTTCAATTGCAAACGTTGATATCCACGTCCTCGATCTTTAATGACGACAACTGGAACTGGAAAAAGACGATATTGATCATAACTTTATAACTAATCCCAAAACACAGTGTATCATATGAAGAAAGCCTAATAATGTATTGTGCGGTTGCACATTAATACTGTATCACAGCTTGGGAGGGTTTGAGCATGTTTCGTTGAGTGTAGTGAGTGGTTTACAGCATCTAAAAACTTACAAATACAGATCATCATGGAAAGGGTAAAAATTAATGACCTTATCAAATATCATACAATAATTTGTACATTGTAACTTTTCTCCCACAATGAGTGCTCAAAGCGTGCATTTTTAACCTCCGGAAAGCTGACCACTTTCATTACCACTCTAAAACCATTCCAGTTCCCCAAAGGCCCGCTTTATATGCACGCTTTCGCTTCCTTCACTGTAGTAGAAATGTTGTCTAAGCAACCAGGACGCAGAACTAGAGCAAAGCTGCATCTTGAGAGGTTGTTTGTATGTCTCTGTGGGTTTTTTAATGTTGCCATGGTTGTCGGTTTCTATGCTTGCAGGAAGCTGTTTGTTTCCGGCTTTTTCGTTGCAATAGTTGTTTGCTTGCTTGCTTGCTCGCATGGTTGATATCTGTTTGCTGCTTTTGCCTTATTTGCTTGTGTGTTTATGTTCCTTTCTATGTTTCTGTTGCTTTTTTCAGTTTTTGCATGTATGTTTGCACGATTGATGTCTGTTTGCGGCTTTATCTTGTCTTTTTGTTGCTAGAGCTGTTTGCAGTTTGCTTGTGTGACTATGTTTTTTTAAACTTTGTAAAGCGCTTTATGCACGGAAAGCGCTATATAAATATTTATTATTATTATTATTGTTGTTGTTGTTGTTATTTTATTATTATTATTATTATTATTATTATTATTATTATTATTATTATTATTATTATTATTATTATTATTATTATTATTATTATATTAGTATTAGTATTATTATTATTATTATTATTATTATTATTATTATTATTATTATTATTATTATTATTATCATTATATTATTATTATAAGATTGTCACTACGGCCAAGAAGGGGTAGGCGTTGTTGAACTAAAGCAGCCCTTAAGGAGCATTAACCTTCAAGATACAGACGAGCGTGCTAAAGTTTGTTTCCCGCCAATTTTCCAGCTCAGCCTTCTCTTCACAGGTACCCATTTTACTCCTAGGTGGGGAGAAGCAAAGTGAATGAAATGGCTTGCTTGAGGAAGCAACTCTGCGATGTGCAGCTTCAAATGCCGCACCCACTAGCCTCAATCGACTGTAGATCAAGCGCGCCAATCGCTCTGCCTTAGAGTCTTATTACCATTCATCAACATACACTAAGCTGCCAATCAGTTTGCGATGGACAGCAAATCATTTTTATGGTCAAAACGACGCTTTGTAAATATATTCTCTGCCGCTTGCACTAGATCAGGCTATGATGCATTAAGGAAGAATAGTTGTCCAAAGTGTGTGGAAGACTTATTAAGCAGCAGAACGGGTTTTGCTTTCAGCGTGATAGGGAACTGGCATTTGGAAATATACCTGCGGCCTTTGAAGCAGATGCACGACTATAGCTTGCAAACCTGATCTACTTCTCAAGCTGAGGCTCGAGACACTTGGATATTTGTGCTCAAAACATTCACCATAAGCAACTGATGAACAAAGCTTCGACTATTTACAGTTCACAATTGAATCTTCCTAACAATGTTTTTGTCCCAATTTTTGTTTGTCACTATAAAAATTGATTATATGAGAGGTTCCTGAGTTAACTAATCTGAAAAACGTGCTCAAAAATGTTTCACCAGAACTGTCTTGAGAAGACTCTGTGTATGATGGTTTCTGCAATCTCCAGGCAGTCGTGAGAAAGAAAGGAATTTTTCATGTGGGAGCACTCGACAAAAAAACATCAAACCACTTATCGCTGGAGATGGAGAACGCTACGGGTATAGAAGAAATAATGAGATAAATCCTTGAGAGTTTGATCTCTCTATGCAGAATAATTACATTCTCCAGTTATTGATTTTTGAGTCAGCTTTACCCTGAAATTGTTGTGAATGAGCACAATAAATTTTCCTAACTCGTTACTGCCAAAGATTATGCTTTTCATCTGCAGAGAATATAATTTTGATTCGAAACCAACGCATTCAGATAAAAACATAAGCTCTACTTGTAGAGCTTTTGATACCCTGGTAGTCAATTCCAAGCCTAAAAATGTTAATATAGAAAAACTTACGTAAGAAAATAAGCGGAACAGGTGTACACAATTGGGACAAGCCCTATACATTAACTTAATTACCGCCAGTGTAATATCCAACTAATACTAACGACAGTTTGTACAATTATTGTTCTACAGCATCAAGGTCCCTGTTGAATAAAGCCAGAAATATAGTGACGTTCAAATAATGCGTAAGCTCCAAACGCTCAATTGATAACTTTGAGTTGCTTTAGTGGCGACAGAATACAAGTAAGGGATGCCCACAACTCACTGCCTTAACGAGATTATGCACCATCAGAAAAAGTGCATTGCCTCACTAACAATGATTACGCACATTCTGATCGCTGATCAATTTTTAAAGAATAAACAAATACTTTTTTCTGCAAAAAAGGTAAAGTGCCGGGGTCGGACGCAAATGAACCAACACCAAGGCTGACAGAAAGGAAGACACTAGGGCTGACAGAAAGGATGACACTAGGGATGACAGAAAGGATGGCACTAAGACTGACAGAAAGGATGACACTAGGGCTGACAAAAAGAATGACATTAGGTCTGACAGAAATGATGACACTAAGGCTGACAGAAAGGATGACACTAGGTCTGACAGAAAGAATGACACTAGGTCTGACAGAAAGGATGACACTAGGGCTGACAGAAAGAATGACATTAGGTCTGACAGAAAGGATGACACTAGGTCTGACAGAAAGAATGACACTAGGTCTGACAGAAATGATGACACTAAGGCTGACAGAAAGGATGACACTAGGTCTGACAGAAAGGATGACACTAGGGCTGACAGAAAGGATGACACTAGGTCTGACAGAAAGGATGACACTAGGTCTGACAGAAAGGATGACACTGAGGATGACAGAAATTATGACACTAGGTCTGACAGAAAGGATGACACTAGGGCTGACAGAAAGGATGACACTAGGGCTGACAGAAAGGATGACATTAGGGCTGACAGAAAGGATGACATTAGGTCTGACAGAAAGGATGACATTAGGTCTGACAGAAAGGATGACACTAGGGCTGACAGAAATAATGACATTAGGTCTGACAGAAAGGATGACACTAGGTCTGACAGAAAGGACGACACTAGGTCCGACAGAAAGGCTGACACTAGGGCTGACAGAAAGGCTGACACTAGGGCTGACAGAAATAATGACATTAGGTCTGACAGAAAGGATGACACTAGGTCCAACAGAAAGGATGACACTAGGGCTGACAGAAAGGATGACACTAGGGCTGACAGAAAGGATGACACTAGGGCTGACAGAAAGGATGACACTAGGGCTGACAGAAAGGATGACACTAGGGCTGACAGAAAGGATGACACTAGGGCTGACAGAAAGGATGACATTAGGTCTGACAGAAAGGATGACACTAGGTCTGACAGAAAGGATGACATTAGGGCTGACAGAAAGGATGACACTAGGGATGACAGAAAGGATGGCACTAAGACTGACAGAAAGGATGACACTAGGGCTGACAGAAAGGATGACACTAGGGCTGACAGAAAGAATGACATTAGGTCTGACAGAAAGGATGACACTAGGGCTGACAGAAAGGATGACATTAGGTCTGACAGAAAGGATGACATTAGGTCTGACAGAAAGGATGACACTAGGGCTGACAGAAAGGATGACACTAGGTCTGACAGAAAGGATGACACTAGGTCTGACAGAAAGAATGACACTAGGTCTGACAGAAAGGATGACACTAGGTCCGACAGAAAGGATGACACTAGGTCCGACAGAAAGGCTGACACTAGGGCTGACAGAAAGGATGACACTAGGTCCGACAGAAAGGATGACACTAGGTCCGACAGAAAGGATGACACTAGGGCTGACAGAAAGGATGACACTAGGTCTGACAGAAAGGATGACACTAGGGCTGACAGAAAGGATGACACTGAGGATGACAGAAATGATGACACTAGGGCTGACAGAAAGAATGACACTAGGGCTGACAGAAAGGATGACACTAGGTCTGACAGAAAGGATGACACTAGGGCTGACAGAAAGGATGACATTAGGTCTGACAGAAAGGATGACACTGAGGATGACAGAAATGATGACACTAAGGCTGACAGAAAGGATGACACTAGGGCTGACAGAACGGATGACACTAGGGCTGACAGAACGCAACTGTCGGACCTACTGTCACCCAAATATTTTCCCTTCAGATTTCTGCAACATTTCGAAAGAGGCAAAATTCTCGTCATTTGACAAACAAAAACTAGTTTGCAAAAATACGTTTTTATACTGCTTTAATTCGAGATGTTTCTTTGTGTCTAAGCTATGTTTGTCCGAAAACGTAGCCAACAGCTTTCTTACAATGTGACAGCCCAGACTTGAGCTATAACGAACACACTAAGCGCGTGCAGCAGTGCCACTTTCAGCGAGAAAAACACATGTACACGTACTCGCGTTCACATTGCAGTCGTACAGGAACCCAAACTGTTGTATTTACGAGCGTATTTACACACATTCTCTTTTTCCTACATTTAAATACTGTACTTTAAAATTCAGACTCAAACGTCACTTCAAAAGAGTTAAAAGACACAAAAAGCAGATTATATAATTTTAAAAGTCAATTTCGATAACAGAAACATGAAAAATATTGTTATAAGCTTTTGATTTATTGCCCTTAAAGGAGGAAAAATAAAGTTTGGTCAAGTGATATCATCCTTTCTAAACAAATCTTAGTAAGATATCATCATGCATACAGACTGAGCAGTTGATCCATTACAAAATTATTTAACAACGGAATAGATCTAAACTGATTCAAGCTGAAGAGATATTTGTTATGTCATGTATTGGAAGTGAATCTCATTTCATACACACATCGCTCAGAGTTGTTGAGAATTCTACGGAGGAGAAATCAACGCTGCAGATTACTGTTTGCATGACCATGCAACTCAGGAAAGGATAGAAAATCAACATCAAAACAAAGCAACCAAAAATTACTGAAATATCAGGTCACATATCACGAAAACCAAACGATATACCGTAGCAAAGACATACGGCGATGTAAGTTAAAACTAACCCAGGTGTAAATCCGGGTACCTGTGATGGCAATGATAGCACGCTGCACCGCTCTTTAGCCTTACCTGCGACCCTGAGTCAGCATCGGGTTGGAATACTCTCCAGAAGTGGAGATGGTGGCGGTACCATCTTGTGTGAGTCCTCTGTGTCACTGGGTTTGTCGTCAGGCTCCAGTAATGACTGATGGAATGGCCCAACCATCTGGGGGTAAAAGGTGAAGCTGTTTGAGACCGAAACGTGAGTGATAAGTCAGTATATGCAATACCTTTAGTATACGAGTGGATCGCACAACTCTCAACATATACCTGGAGGAAAATTCTGTGACAGACTAAGAACTATTCCCGAAGCACTTTCAGCACAGGATGAAAACCGGATTCTTCTGCCTCGTAAAGACGATTTATAATGCTGTTTTAATCACCAGAGCGCACTGAGAAAACCAGCGCAGTATCTTACTCGCCTATCACCTCACCCGCGGACGAGGCAGTGTCGACAGTGGAAAGAAACGAGTCCTCTATCGATTAGATGTCCGGACCTGTTGTCGCGCACGCCTCGACGCCAGAGCTCCCACATGGAGACCGCAGAGCTTCTCACTGCTCGTCCTTCTTGAAATCTGTGACGTACGTGTATAGGCAAGAGCTGGTGTCATTGTGCTCTGATTGTCTCCATATCACAGGCCTCTGTTGTTATAGTGTTTCCTTTGTCCGTAGAGTGATTAGTCGATACGTTGACATAGAAAAGGTGACTACGCCTAAAAGGAAGGACGATGGAAAATACGACAGTCTTTATCGTGTAACTAGTTGTTTTGTGCGCATGATTGGATGAGTGTGTGTGTGTGTGTGTGTGTGTGTGTGTGTGTGTGTGCGCGTGTGTGTGTGAGTATATGTGTGAGTATGTGTGTGTGTGTGTGATAGACAGACAGACAGACAGACAGACAGACAGACAGACAGACAGACAGACAGACAGACAGACAGACAGACAGACAGACAGACAGACAGACAGACAGACAGACAGACAGACAGACAGACAGACAGACAGACAGACAGACAGACAGACAGACAGACAGACAGACAGACAGACGGACAGACAGACAGACAGACAGACAGACAGACCGACAGACAGACAAACAGACAGACAGACAGACAGACAGACAGACAGACAGACAGACAAACAGACAGACAGACAGACAGACAGAGACAGAGAGAGAGAGAGAGACAGACGGAGAGAGAGAGAGAGAGAGAGAGAGAGAGAGAGAGAGACAGAGAGAGAGAGAGAGACAGAGACAGAGACAGAGACAAACAGAGACAGAGACAGAGACAGAGAACAACGAACAACGAACAAATAAGTTTATTGTGGGGGCCTCCGGCCCATTACAAGTTACAAGAAATGACAAAATTTGTACCTAAGGATGTCACTTCCCAATAACCTATCGGCCAACGGTGACAATTGCATCTTATAGTAATAAATCTAATTTTCCATCAAGTTTATGCAGCTGTCGAACATTACCATGGCTTCTGTTCTTCTACGGAATGCCTTGTAAATGTATGTGGCAATACTTCTAATAACAATGACATTATCAGTTGCAAACATGTCAGCAAGGGGCCCACTAAACCTAATTTGTATAAATGGTATATTATATTTACTCCTTAGGTCGTAGGTGGCTGGACAATGTAGTAGAAAATGAACTTCGTCTTCTTCCGTTTCCATACATAATGGACATATATTTGGATATGACGCAGTACTGTATCTATACTTATGATTACATAAATCGCTAATTACCATTCTGAAGCGTATCCTGGGGCGGGTTCCAAAATGCGAAGATCCCGGTAGATCTACGCAGATCTCGCCAATTGGGCAGTTTCATTCTTTGCTTGCTCGCGAGCCAATCGTAGACGAGCGTAGAGTGAGCGAGGCAGCTTGAGAGGTGCCTAGCTAGTGAGATTCAAGATGGCGGACAGCATGAGCATCGTGTCACTAGGAGTGACGTTTTTGGACGAGTCTTCGGTTAACTTTAACTTTCTTGGTTTACGGTAAGGTTTGAGGTTATTGTGTAAATTGAACATTTTTATTACCACTACCTATGCCCTGATAAGTGACTCCTGAGCCTAGTGCAGTCAAAGACCCTATGTACACTACCGCGCACTAGCGATTTTCCTTTACGCAAAGGGAGGTCAGAATGTAGAGTTACGTCTCTTTGCGAGAGAATTTTCAATTCGAACTTAATGCAGGATTTCTCACCGTCAACCACACATCGTGCACACAATAAAGAAAAAAATCGTAATCTACTTCAATTGTCCAGCTGAGATTGCAGCGAGGTGACAAATTAAGGCACACATGAGTCAGCGGAGAACGAATTATCGAATATTTTCAGTGTCGAAGCGTAACAAAACATAAACCCTAGTCTCGGTCGTCGCCATCTTGGATCTTCGCTCGCCGCTGGGGTAGTTTCTTTTTTAGCTAGCTCTTACTGCGAAGCAAGATCTTGCGACCAAGATCGACTACCTATTTTGAAACCCGCCCCTGGAGTGTCCTACGATGAATGGGGGAGCATACCGTAATTTCCACGCGTTTTCCCAGCTGTAGAGCAGAGGACTGCTGTGCACAGGTGCACAGAGTGCCGTGCCACGGAACTTCAATGTGCGCAAAGCGACCTGGATTTTCCCGCTGTCTGCACATTTTCAAATTTCCCGCCTGCAGTCCACACGCACATTGCGACGCAGTAAGAGCTAGCTAAAAAAGAAACTACCCCAGCAGCGAGCGAAGATCCAAGATGGCGACGACCGAGACTAAGGTTTATGTTTTGTGACGCTTCGACACTGAAAATATTCGATAATTCGTTCTCCGCTGACTCATGTGTGCCTTAATTTGTCACCTCGCTGCAATTTCAGCTGGACAATTGAAGTAGATTACGATTTTTTTCATTATTGTGTGCACGATGTATGGTTGACGGTGAGAAATCCTGCATTAAGTTCGAATTGAAAATTCTCTCGCAAAAAGACGTAACTCTACATTCTGACCTCCCTTTGCGTAAAGGAAAATCGCTAGTGCGCGGTAGTGTACATAGGGTCTTTGACTGCACTAGGCTCAGGAGTCACTTATCAGGGCATAGGTAGTGGTAATAAAAATGTTCAATTTACACAATAACCTCAAACCTTACCGTAAACCAAGAAAGTTAAAGTTAACCGAAGACTCGTCCAAAAACGTCACTCCTAGTGACACGATGCTCATGCTGTCCGCCATCTTGAATCTCACTAGCTAGGCACCTCTCAAGCTGCCTCGCTCAATCTACGCTCGTCTACGATTGGCTCGCGAGCAAGCAAAGAATGAAACTGCCCAATTGGCGAGATCTGCGTAGATCTACCGAGATCTTCGCATTTTGAAACCCGCCCCAGAGCTAGCGCGGCTTGTACGCCAATCAGAGAAAGGCCGGAAAATCAACCCCCCCCCCCCCCCCCCCCCTCACCCGACAAGGACAGGTGCGTCTGAGGTCTTTAAGGTGCAGAGGCGCCCCTGACGACGATGTGCTTCGTCAGACGGATCGGGTATCCTGAGATGCCTTGCCTCTCCCCGTATTATCTTCTCGCGTCACGCCTCGTATGCCAGGGGCGGACGTGGGGCGGGTGTGTGTGTGTGTGTGTGTTTCTGGAGTTTCCGGACCCACCTCCCCCCCCCCCCCAACAGCAAAAAAAAAGAGTTATTTTTCGGGGGTGTGGGTGGGTGGCTGGGTGGGGGTGTGGGTGTGGGGGTGTTTCTGATCCCAAACTGGCAATCATCATCATCAGAATGCACCAGATTGCACCATTTTTTTGCATCCTGGTTTTCAAAATCGTCCGGGGGAACATGCCCCCGGACCCCTCTAGCAAACTAGGCGCTTCGCGCCGTTGGTTCAGCGCTTCGCGCC
>JAWQFJ010026267.1:10000-18158 GCA_034096865.1 Theodoxus fluviatilis | reverse complement strand
CAGCAGGCTGAGGCCTTGCACAATCAGATGTCCAGCAGGCTGAGGCCTTGCACAATCAGATGTCCAGCAGGCTGAGGCCTGGCACAATCAGATGTCCAGGAGGCAGGAAGGTCAGCAGGCTGAGGCTTTGCAATTCGCGATTCGTAAGAGGAGCATAACTAGGAACATCGTGATTTGAACTGCACTTACTTGGAACTCTTCTAGTGATTTTCTTGCTTGGCCTTATATGGCCTGCAAAGGCTGATAGGCCGTAACACTCCATCCATCCATCTTGAGTTTGCACACCATCAGAATCAGAACTTTTTCCCCCCATTAATTATTACCATTGTTGTCGTCACTGGCATCATTATCATCATCATCATCGTCGTCGTCGTCGTCATCATTACCATCATCGTCGTCGTCATCATCATCATCATCATCATCATCATCATCATCATCATCATCATCATCATCATCATCATCATCATCATCATCATCATCATCATCAACATCATCATCATCATCATCATCATCATCATCATCATCATCATCATCATCATCATCGTTGTTGTTGTCATCATTGTCATAGTTATTGTTGTAGTTATCAGATTTTAACAAGTTTGAATTGTCACTGTTTATTTCAATATGGTAATACATCTTTTAAAAATATGAATGACATTGTTAGGACATTTCATGGGAGTAAAGTCACTGTACAGAAACTGCCTTCATGTGATCTTCAATCAGTTGTGATAAAATGTGCACTTCCATTTTGGATTGAAAATGGAGGAGCATACTATATAGTCACACACTGATGCCGTGTCTGCGTTGCAGGTGTCCCTGGAGGAGATCAGCAGAGACCTGTACATCAACATGGCCAAGAAGAGAGAGACGGATGAAGTCTTGAAGAAGGTAGGCCTGTCGTGGATTACACGGCTTGCTGTGTTCATTGGCATTTTCATTCACAGTTTTCTTGGAGGGGGAAAAAAACACAACAGCCCTGCTAACTGGACTAAGGGTTCTCAGTTTGAATGAGTATAAAGAATTCTTGCATATGATGTGAAGGGTTTCTGATCTGTACATGATTGGGCACCCAAAACAATTGCTGTGGTTACAGTAACCCGACCACCCTATATTTTTCTGCTGACTCTAAACTTTTTCCAACTATACAAAGAAAGAAAAAAATATTGTTAAAAATGAACTACATTGCTGTTTCATCTACCCTGCCCTACAGGCACTCTAGGAAGCCACGGTTTACATTTTTGACTCACATGCGAAGCAAAAGTGAGTATGTACTCACCCGTGTCGTCCGTCCGGGCGTAAAAAACTTAAACGTTGGATTTTTCTCGGAGACTATGAAGTCTATCAACACCAAATGTGGCATGATGGTGTATGATGACAAGGCCTCTAAAACCATACATGGTGACTTGACCTTGCTTCAAGGTCAAGGTCACAGGAGCCATAAATGTGGTCTCAAAAAGTCATTTTTCACATTTTCCCAATTTTCTCCCACGTTATTGAGAATGGCGACCTTAGCTACAAGTGGTATATAGGTCAAAGCAAGCCCTATCTTTTGATACCAGTTTGGTTGACCTTGCTTCAAGGTCAAGGTCACAGGAGCTCTTCAAAGTTGGATTGTATACATATTTTGAAGTGACCTTGACCCTGAACTATGGAAGATAACTGTTTCAAACTTAATAAATATGTGGGGCACATGTTATACTTTCATCATGAGACACATTTGGTCACATGTCATCAAGGTCAAGGTCACTTTGACCCTTATGAAATGTGACCAAAATGGGGTAGTGAACCACTAAAAGTGACCATATCTCATGGTAGAAAGTGCCAATAAGCACCATTGTGCTTCCTATGTCTTGAATTAACAGCTTTGTGTTGCATGACCTTGGATGACCTTGACCTTGGATCGAGGCCACATGTGTTTTGGTAGGAAAACTGTGTAAAGCAGTTCTTAGTGTATGATGCCATTGCTAGGTTTAGTTGTTTGACCTTGACCTTGAAGGTCACCTGAAGGTCAAGGTCATGTAAAGGTCAAGGTCAAGCATGTGAGTCGTATGGGCTTTGCCCTTCTTGTTAATAGTGTACTAAGCATAAAAGAAACTCAATCAATGTTCAGTCTGGCCTCTTCTATTTAACAAATTCAGACTGACCTCCCTATGTCTTTTGCCATGTTAACTTAACCACAACTTTCTTTTCCCCTTGAAAACTTATGTGTGACCTGAAGCCAGGGTGAGGTGTAAAAACTATAGTGCTCAATGCAGGCCTGCAGCTCTGGCCAGGAGGTGTGGAAGGAGACTGACCACACAGCAACGAGGGGCACCAAGGGCAGATAGGTGTCGGTAGAAACCACCACCATGGGCTTGCTGGGAAGCCTTGTGCCTTGTGCACAGTGCTTACAAGCATGTCCACCACCATGGGCTTGCCGGGAAGCCTTGTGCCTTGTGCACAGTGCTTACAAGCATGTCCACCACCATGGGCTTGCTGGGAAGCCTTGGGCCTTGTGCACAGTGCTTACAAGCATGTCCACCACGATGGGCTTGCTCAGTTGCTGTGAAGCCTTGGGCCTTGTGCACAGTGCTTACAAGCATGTCCACCACCATGGGCTTGCTGGGAAGCCTTGGGCCTTGTGCTCAGTGCTTACAAGCATGTCCACCACCATGGGCTTGCTGTGAAGCCTTGGGCCTTGTGCACAGTGCTTACAAGCATATCCACCACCATGGGCTTGCTGTGAAGCCTTGGGCCTTGTGCACAGTGCTTACAAGCATGTCCACCACCATGGGCTTGATGTGAAGCCTTGGGCCTTGTGCACAGTGCTTACAAGCATGTCCACCACCATGGGCTTGCTGGGAAGCCTTGGGCCTTGTGCACAGTGCTTACAAGCATGTCCACCACCATGGGCTTGCTGGGAAGCCTTGGGCCTTGTGCACAGTGCTTACAAGCATGTCCACCACCATGGGCTTGCTGGGAAGCCTTGGGCCTTGTGCTCAGTGCTTACAAGCATGTCCACCACCAGTGCTGGGAACATGATGTACTTATGGATTTGCTCATAATGAAGCTTGCAGGAGTTTGAAGTGATAAGGATAAGTCATCTGAAGCCAATGTTTTTGGATATCAGCTTGAAGAACAGTTCATAGACATTGCTTAGTACACACACACACACACACACACGCACGCACACACACACACACACACACACACACACACACACACACACACACACACACACACACACACACAAATTGTTACAGTAACCTAAATGACCCTATATTCTTTCCTGACTACCCTTAATGATCTTTTTCAATCATGAATAAAAGAGGAAAAAAAGTAAAGAGTTTGATGGTCAAAAGCAATTTCCATGCTGTCCGATCTTTTCTGCTCTGTGAGCACTCAGGGAATCCACTATTTAAGTAGAAAAAAAAGTTCAAGCAACAGAGACAATTTTAATTTGTGTTTAGTCTGGCCTCTACCATATTAAAGAATAATAAATACATAAAGTTCAGGCTGACCTAACAACTCCCCACAAATTAAAATTAAAAAAATTTCCTTACCGATCAAGATGTCCAGTGACCATATTTCTACATACTGTCTTTGGTTCCGTTGCAGATGTTGGAGGAAAGATCCCACCTTCCCATTCATTCCTCTGAGGCCTACATCCTTCAGTCCATTGAGGAGAATTCTGTCCTCATCATCCGCGGAGAGACAGGCTGTGGCAAGACCACTCAGGTTGGTGTGAAGGCAGCATCGGAGAAGATGTTTGAATGGGCTCTATGCATGGACAGACGGATAGAACACACACAGACTGGGTACAAGTTCTACGTGGTTCCACACACCGGGTGCACTCCAGCTAATCCCATGTGGGCTGGGGGCAAGAGTAGACCCACTGAATCTCCCTGTGTGAATTGTAAAAGATGAATAACCAGGAACATCCAGGCTTGGCTCGCTTTGTAGACTCCAACCAGCTCTATTGGTTTTGTAGACATCAGTCTTATACTGCCTACAGAGGCTGATAGGCTGTAGACAAGGCTTGATAGGCTGTAGACAAGGCCTGATAGGCTGTAGACAAGGCCTGATAGGCTGTAGACAAGGCCTGATAGGCTGTAGACAAGGCCTGATGGGCTGTAGACAAGGCCTGATGGGCTGTAGACAAGGCCTGATGGGCTGTAGACAAGGCCTGATGGGCTGTATACAAGGCCTGATGGGCTGTAGACAAGGCCTGATAGGCTGTAGACAAGGCCTGATGGGCTGTAGACAAGGCCTGATAGGCTGTAGACAAGGCCTGATGGGCTGTAGACAAGGCCTGATAGGCTGTATACAAGGCCTGATAGGCTGTAGACAAGGCCTGATGGGCTGTAGACAAGGCCTGATAGGCTGTAGACAAGGCCTGATGGGCTGTAGACAAGACAAGGCCTGATAGGCTGTAGACAAGGCCTGATAGGCTGTAGACAAGGCCTGATGGGCTGTAGACAAGGCCTGATGGGCTGTAGACAAGGCCTGATAGGCTGTAGACAAGGCCTGATGGGCTGTAGACAAGGCCTGATGGGCTGTATACAAGGCCTGATAGGCTGTAGACAAGGCCTGATGGGCTGTAGACAAGGCCTGATAGGCTGTAGACAAGGCCTGATGGGCTGTAGACAAGACAATGCCTGATGGGCTGTAGACAAGGCCTGATAGGCTGTAGACAAAGCCTGATAGGCTGTAGACAAGGCCTGATGGGCTGTAGACAAGGCCTGATAGGCTGTAGACAAGGCCTGATGGGCTGTAGACAAAGCCTGATAGGCTGTAGACAAGGCCTGATGGGCTGTAGACAAAGCCTGATGGGCTGTAGACAAGGCCTGATAGACTGTAGACAAAGCCTGATAGGCTGTAGACAAGGCCTGATGGGCTGTAGACAAGACAAGGCCTGATGGGCTGTAGACAAGGCCTGATGGGCTGTAGACAAAGCCTGATAGGCTGTAGACAAGGCCTGATGGGCTGTAGACAAGACAAGGCCTGATAGGCTGTAGACAAGACAAGGCCTGATGGGCTGTAGACAAGGCCTGATGGGCTGTAGACAAGGCCTGATGGGCTGTAGACAAGGCCTGATGGGCTGTAGACAAGGCCTGATGGGCTGTAGACAAAGCCTGATAGGCTGTAGACAAGGCCTGATGGGCTGTAGACAAGGCCTGATGGGCTGTAGACAAGGCCTGATGGGCTGTAGACAAGGCCTGATGGGCTCAGGGTTCGTACAGGTCATGGAAAACCTGGAAAGTCATGGAATTTGATTTTTCATTTTCCAGGCCTGGAAAGTCATGGAATTTCAACTTAGGTCATGGAAAGTCATGGAATTTAAGAAAGAAAAAAAAGAAAGAAAAAAATACGTTTTCTAGGCTGTGCTTCGCGCGATACTCTCAATCTAATTTTAAACGCTGAGCACGTCAGGAAAACGTGCCCTTGCATCCCATTGGTTAATTCTGAAGGCTCGTGTGCCTTCTGCTTCCTGATTGGTTCTTTGGCTAGGTGACCTCGTTTCATTTCCACGCCGGTCCGGTCAGTTGGTTCAAGCGAGGACAGAGTGAAAAGAGCTTGTATTGTTTGTGGTGCAGTGTTTCTTTGAGAATCAGATTATCATCATGCCTGGAAAGTGTCGCTTTCAAGACTCTTGGACAGGAGACCCTGAATACCGTGAGTGGGTCATGCGAGCAAGAGTGGATGGGATGGCAAAGTGCCGATTTTGTGAAAAAGACTTTGCTGTATCCAACATGGAAGCGGCAGCGTTGAAAAGCCACATGAAAGGTGTCGCGCACCAGGCGCGTGCTAAAAAACACCAAGAAGAAAAGAGCAAACGTCAAACACGAATATCAGATTTTGTTCAAACTGCAAAAAATGCTGAGACAGAGAGTGCTTCAAAGGTGGTGGTTCCAGCTGGCGCTGCTACGCCGGTCGAAACTAGGCCTGCACCCACTGGCAGTGGCAGTAGATCTACTGGGATTGACACTTTCTTGACAACAGAGGACACACTGAAAGCAGAAATTTTGTGGACTTTGAAAATGGTCATCTCCCACTTCTCATTATCCAGTACCAAAGGAATGAACGAGCTGTTCCGTCGCATGTTTCCCGACAGTGTCATCGCCTCCAAGTTTGCCTTGAGTGAAAGCAAAGCCCGGTACTTGATAACTTTTGGTCTGGGGCCACATTTCTTAGACATGCTCAAGGCAAAGGCCCGGTCTTCTGATTCTCTGGTGCTGCTCTTTGATGAGTCCCTGAATGCTGAACTTCAGAAGAAACAGCTGGATATCCATGTCCGATTTTGCTATTTACCATTTGGCGCTGGATCGAAATGGCGACCGCATGTCTGTTTCAAAATGTTGCTGTTTCTAACGTAATTTGGTCAAATATAGTTCTGGTTTAATTAGAATAGCTTAAATATATCATATTCAAGAAGGGGATAACGATATATATGCTCATTTCTAAGCCATTTCGAAGACATTAGCGCCATTTTGGTAAATAGCATGACCGTCAAAATCACACAATGATTCATTGCGAGTAAGAGCGTGACGGCGCAGATGCGATTTTGACGGACAAATCAGCTGAAATTGGTTAGTTTATTGAGGTTTTTGTTTCAGTTTATGCTAGAACAATCAGATAGGAAGATATTTATTGCAATATTTTGCACATATTGGAAAAAGTATTGTAGAACTCGGGACCTTCAGCGAGTGCTAAATAGACGCCGCACGCGATGTTCGAAGAAATTTCATCAGACCGGAAGTGGCCGTCGGTTCGATAGAATCCACTTTTTCTAGGATTCGCACATATCAATAACACAAAATACCAATGTTACATGAAAGATGAAAGTCTTTCTGAGTTGTCTAATTTTTTTTAACTAGTGGTAGGATTCCATGGTAATTTGTATCAAATCTTTGCGCTACTACAGTACTAGCCAAAATGCACTCGGCAATACCACTTCACTTTCATGGCTAATTGTGGACAATCCACAAAATATTGTGAATAAAAACAAGAATGAAAGTTGTTTATGAAGCAGAAGGTTTCAAGAACATGTGTCGTGTAGTTTTGTGTTAATCCGTCTTATTTCCGCTGAGAACATACAAGCCGATTACGTAAAAAAACCACCCTCCGCCACTACCGACTCGCGGTGGCTCGACGGAGTTTGCATTTCGCGACTCGGGTTGGTCTCTTCTAAACACTCGTCCGTCGAAGTTTCTCATTTGATCAAGTTGAAACTTTACTACTCATTAGAGGAAAGATTGCTCTTTCGTTCGGTGTATGTTTGAACTTCCGGTGAAAATCAAAAGACGAGTTATGGATGAAAGTTCGAACGTCATCGGACATTTTGTTAAAATTTGCTCACTCCCGCTTTCGTACAGACACCCTCGGATTCTACAAGATTTCCCCCTTCCAACGCTATATTCGATGTTAATGTACGATGAATCTACTTTTTGTCTAGCGCCCGGATTGTGCGCTTGAAAGGAGAAAATAGGCGGAAATTTTCCACCTGTTTGTGCTCGATTACCACATTCAGCGTGCGTTAATCGTTGAAGCACCAGACAATTTGGGACAAAAGTATCATCATTTTAAGGAGTACTTGTTTGAAAATTTTCTGCATTTGTCAGTTTTTGAATCAATCTGCTGTAAAAATAATAACAAGAATTAGAATTTTTTTACAACGGGTGTATTGTGCGTGAGTTTGGTCGTGCGCCATACACTTTTCTCTTTAAAATTGTCATGTATCACAGTACGCTAGGTCATGGAAAATGTTGTTGAAGGTCATGGAAAGTCATGGAAAAGTCATGGAATTTTGTATATAAAAACCTGTACGAACCCTGTGGGCTGTAGACAAGGCCTGATAGGCTGTAGACAAGGCCTGATAGGCTGTAGACAAGGCCTGATGGGCTGTAGACAAGGCCTGATGGGCTGTAGACAAGGCCTGATAGGCTGTAGACAAGGCCTGATGGGCTGTAGACAAGGCCTGATAGGCTGTAGACAAGGCCTGATAGGATGTAGACAAGGCCTGATGGGCTGTAGACAAGGCCTGATAGGCTGTAGACAAGGCCTGATGGGCTGTAGACAAGGCCTGAGAGGCTGTAGACAAGGCCTGATAGGCTGTAGACAAGGCCTGATAGGCTGTAGACAAAGCCTGATGGGCTGTAGACAAGGCCTGAGAGGCTAT
>JAWQFJ010026267.1:0-5000 GCA_034096865.1 Theodoxus fluviatilis | reverse complement strand
TAAAATGGTATAAGTTCTATGTCTTAAACATGTATTTAAGTGCATTAAAAAATTAATTAAAGTTATAATTGTGATAATTTAGAGCATTTTTATTTGCCAAAATCGACCAATTTTGACCCTGCAAAACAACACGTAACCCTTGCAGAACCTCAACACATCACATATCGGCTTAATCGTCATCACGCGGTCTTTCGCGCGCTTTCTTTCGTTTCTCTGTTTGACACAGTGTGTGAAAGCCACGAGGCTAAAACGTGCCGTACACATTCATTTGATTCTAACCAATCAGGGACCAGTACCCTAGAGTGGGAACCAATCAGAAAGCATCTTGCTATGAATGCTCGGCTACGCTGGTTTCCAAGCACTTGTACTTGTCACCTCATTGGTTGAAAGCAGCCACGTGACCACTTCTTCTGGCTGAAAATTTTCTGCTGTCGATTTTCTTCGAAGCATGGCGAACAACAAGCGACTTGCGACTTTGTTAAATTCTTGTACTGCAGGAAATCTGCCGTCTGCTGACCAAAGAGAACTCAGTGATCTGATCACAGAGTATTTTGTGTCCAGTTCCCACGAGGATGACAGTTCGGATAGCGATTTCCTTTCGGATTCTGAGTCCGAACCTGACGCGGCGGAGACTACTATTGAGGAGACTGACAGTGATGGGGAGATCGATGCACCGTTGGTAAATGTCGAAGAAATGGCCGGAGGTGGGGAATGTTTTGCCACTATGGATGTCGATAATGCAGCAGAAGAGGGATTGCTGGCCCGTGCCCGAGTTCGATCATGCAAGGCGAATGGTAATGGTTGCAAGCAAATCAAGGTTCCGACTGCAGCAGCAGGAGACACACGGCGTGGTTGTATCACCCAATTCCTACTGGAGGAGATCGTGGCTCTACAACTGTCAGTTCCGTCTAAATAATGATACATGTTTGTAAGACCATTATGTCTGTATCATGATGCTAGATTCATAAGTTTTGTGCCCAAATGTATACTGGTTAGTTGTAATTATACATTGTCAATTGCAATGCTCTTGAAAAGAATGGCAGCAAACAAAACACCAGTGGCTAACAAAATTTTCGGTTTTTGCTTTTTCGGCGGTTGTTGGTGAGAGGTAGAGACTGTGGAAAGATCATCTCACAAGCTGGTGGTAAAGTGGCAAACATGTCCAATCATATCTCAGTGTGTCAGCATGTAACTTAAGAAATAAATAAAAAAAAGAATGATTTTGAATTTCTTAATTTTTTGTAGGGGGGGTGGGGGGGTGGCAGGGTAACTTGCACTGGCATGCTCTCTACAATGTGAACCATTTTTGACTCACATGCGAAGCAAAAGTGAGTCTATGTACTCACCCGTGTCGTCCGTCCGGGCGTCCGGGCGTCCGTGAAAAACTTTAACGTTGGATTTTTCTCGGAGACTATTAAGTCTATCAACACCCAATTTGGCATGATGGTGTATGATGACAAGACCTCAAAAAACATACATAGTGATTTGTCCTTGCTTCAAGGTCAAGGTCGCAGGGGCCATAAATGTTGTCTAAAAAACAGTCATTTTTCACATTTTCTCAATTTTCTCTGAAGTTTTTGAGATTGGATACCTGACCTATATATGGTATATAGGGCAAAGTAAGCCCTATCTTTTGATACCAGTTTGGTTGACCTTGCTTCAAGGTCAAGGTCACAGGAGCTCTTCAAAGTTGGATTGTATACATATTTTGAAGTGACCTTGACCCTGAACTATGGAAGATAACAGTTTCAAACTTAATAATTATGTGGGGCACATGTTATACTTTCATCATGAGACACATTTGGTCACATATCATCAAGGTCAAGGTCACTTTGACCCTTATGAAATGTGACCAAAATGGGGTAGTGAACCACTAAAAGTGACCATATCTCATGGTAGAAAGTGCCAATAAGCACCATTGTGCTTCCTATGTCTTGAATTAACAGCTTTGTGTTGCATGACCTTGGATGACCTTGATCTTGGGTCAAGGTCACATGTATTTTGGTAGGAAAAATGTGTAAAGCATTTCTTAGTGTATGATGTCATTGGTAGGTTTAGTTGTTTGACCTTGACCTTGAAGGTCATCTGAAGGTCAAGGTCATATAAAGGTCAAGGTCAAGCATGTGAGTCGTATGGGCTTTGCCCTTCTTGTTTCAGAAAAGGTGTGAATTCCCCTTCTCTTCTGCTGTGCAAAAAATCAAGATGATTGGATAATTCTAAGACCCTGTTGCTAAGGAGAATGTGTGAGGATTGCTTGCAAAACTTTGGGGTCCGTTTTCTCAAAACAAGTCGCGACTGAGTTTTCAACTTCAAATCCCTATAACTTCCACAATTTTTGAGCTACCAGGTTCGTTTTGGTGTCAAATTAATCAGGAAACTCTGTAGAATTCAAAAATATAAACATCTCAAAAATGATAAAATCCACCTTAAGACTGGTTTGGTGGTACGGGGTCACATTTTGGGGGAATTATGCAGTCGTTTAGGGAGAGTGCTAGAAAAATGTAAGGTTTTGACCAACACTGTGAATAGTGAAAGAAAGGCTTTGGTCTAATCAATTTGCAAAAAAGGTATTTCTTAGTGTTGAAGTAATCGTGTCAGGTTTTGTGGCAGAAGAGAGAATGGTTCGGATTGTAGGCAAGCATAAAGTTTTTAACCACACAATGTACTTCTAACTGCATAAGTGTGAACTTGATCCTCTGCTGGCCAGGTACACTGCTGAGGAGACTGGAGGGAGGCCTACGAGGCATCTCCCACGTCATAGTGGATGAAATCCATGAGCGTGACATCAATGTAAGTCAATTGATGCATGTCTGCAATATGGTTGATTTTTTTTTCATTCATCTTTTCATGTGTGTTTAAATTTTGAGTAAAGTTTAAGGTAGATGTTTTGCAAGAACACGCATGATGAAACTGTGGCGTCTCTGATTATACTGTCACTTATAAAGCTGTAATCCTTGTAGTGCCATTAAAGCAGATCCGCCCAGGAAGGTTGTGATCCCTAATATTGTTGTACTAGTACTCCCAGTGTAAATGCTTTTCAACAGGCTATATAGATGAACAAACACCTCCCCTCCACCTCAGAGAGAGAGACAGAGAGAAAGAGACACTGAAGGAAAGACAGACGGATGGACAGACGGATGGACGGACGGACGGACGGACAGACAGACAGACAGACAACAAAACCAAAAGAGTTTCTCTGACCTGTTTATTTTGTGCCTTCTGTTCCATACTTGACAGTCATATACAGGTGTGTACTTGTATTCTGGGGCACTGAAGGACCAAACCATTCACCCTTGTCTGAGTAGCTGATGATGCTGTCTTAAAAGTTGTAATACATTTGTTCATCTGTTTTCCTTTTGGGAAAGTATTGTGCTTGAATGCATCTCCTACAGAACTTACAGCATGAACTTGCATACTTATATATACGTCACCATGAGGTTGTGGGTTTCATCCCTGCCAGAGGCCTGAATCTTTTTATGTCTTTCCTACACAGGGTGTCTGGCTCCGCAATAGGAACTTAGTCCATCTCTTTCTACTTGTGTAAACCTTGCACTTGAATGCCCCTCCACCAGAACTTACAGCATGGTTTCTTCTGTTCTTCCCATGCAGACTGAGTTGCAGCAGGTAACGTTGACTCTTACAGACCATGCAGCCCATTTTCCTTCATCCATCCCCTTGCAGACTGACTTCCTGCTGGTGATGCTGAAGGACATGGTGAGGACCTACCCTGAGCTGCGTGTGTTGCTGATGTCGGCCACGGTGGACACGACCCTCTTCTCCAACTACTTCACCTCCTGCCCCGTGGTGGAGGTGTACGGCCGCACCTTCCCTGTCCAGGGTAGGCTGCAGGCTTCCTGCCATCAAGAGGCAGACCTTGCTGATGTGACTGCATGTGTCTCTTGTGGTCTTGTAGTCCAAGACACTTAACCCATTACAATGGATGTGATATGCGTGTTTGATTTCTCATTAAGAATGGATGGGATCTAGCTGGCCTCCCTATGTGATTCAGAAAAGGCAAATAATTTGAGAAATCAAGACTTGCTCTTACTCTGTACAGCTCTAGTGATATTAATTATCATTTGCCTCACGTGGCCTGCAAGGGCTGTAGGGTGTAATACTCTAGTCACTCATTCACTCCAGAGTGAGAGAAGGGAAGAACAAGGCTTTCTTAGCATTGCTAGAATATCTGCTACTACTACCTGTATCCTCAGAAAAGGTGGACCTGATGCAACATTTTATGAGTAGATCATAGAGATGCCAACAAAAATAGAGAGGTTGGAGTGGGATAGCAGCTGTGGTCACAGTTGATGATAACCGGAACTAAAGTGATGATGAGAGCAACAACAGAGGTAAAAGTAATGGTAAGGACACGAAGGTTTCACCCAAAGAATGCTTTTGTGGGTTTCCCATTTAGTTTGGTGTCACTGTAATATCATGTGCATAGTTGGATATGAATAATCTGACCTTGTCCATATTCCTTCCAACCCCTACACAAAAACACAAGCACACACACACACACACTCACACACACTCACACACGCACGCACCCACGCACACACACACACTCACACACACACACTCACACACACACTCACACACACCCTGACACACACACACACACACACTGACACACACTCACACATACGAACACCAATATATACACACACACACACACTCACACACGCACACACACACACACATTCACACATACATACATACACACACACTCATGCACACACTCACACTCACACACTCACACTCACATACACACACTCACACTCACACTCACACACACACACACACACACACACACACACACACACACACACTCACACACACACACACACTCACACTCACTCACACACATACACACGCACACACACGCACACACACTCACACACACTCACACACACACACACACACACACACACACACACACATACACTCACACTAACATACTCACACTCACATACTCTCACTCATACACATACACATAGCAG
>JAWQFJ010026265.1:7500-15087 GCA_034096865.1 Theodoxus fluviatilis | reverse complement strand
TCTGAGGTCTCTTCTCTTTGATGTACACCGTCATCTCAGAAGGAAGAGATTGCAAGAACTGCTCTAAGAGGATGAGCTCCTCAAGCTCACTAATCTTCAAAAGTTCCCTCCATTTCGAAAGATTCTCTGTCATCCTAGCACCAAGCTGGACGAACGTTTCACTTTCCTTCTTTCTACAGGATCGAAACCTCAACCGATAGGTTTCTGCCGTGAGCTGATAGCGCGTCAGCAGCGCGGCCTTCAGACCTTCATAGTCTTCTGCAGTTCCATCATCTAAGGAGTTATACAGCTCCGCTGCTTTCCCTGTCAACCTAGTGGAAACGCGGGTAGCCCATGTGTCTCTTGCCCACTTGCATACATTTGCCACCCGTTCAAACCTACGTAACCACGTAGCTATTTCTTCCTTAGTCTCATCGAAGAGAGGGATAGAAGCTCTAAACCCAAAGTCTGCATGATTCTCATCCGTCTCCCCACTCACACTTGGATGATCCTCATCCATTCGAGCTGTCGACCTAGCTCCCTGAGTCAGCAATTGCATCCGCAAAGCATGCTCTTCTTTCTCTCTTCTCAGTCGCTCTTCTGCTTCCACTCGCTCTCGCCTCTGCTTCTCTTCGCACTCCCATCTTTCTCGCTTCTGCTTCTCCTCAAACTCTCTCCTCTGCCTCTGCTCGTTCACTTCATTCTCTCTTTCAAGCTTCAAACGTTCAAGCTCCAATCGCGCCAGATCAGCTTCCTCTCTAGCTAAATGGCCCGCGATAAAGTCGGGTACAGCTGAATCCTCTATGTCTAGATCTGAGGCTAGGCTCCGCCAGCGCTCTATTCTGTTCCTCCTAGACTCATCAACTGATCCCCCATTGCTACTCTCCCCAGTCAAGTGTCCTGAACGAAGCTCCATAATCTCAAAATTTCACGACCCCAGTGAAACGATCTAAGCAGCTAAACTCAACAAGGGCTGCAAAGAAATGCACGAGCGAACAAGGTAATAATGGCAGCAAGCAAACAGCATGGGAAATGCAAAATAAACAACCCTTCATCAGTGGTTCGGTGTTTTCCAGAGGTGTGGGCAGTTCGGCAAAATGAGGTAATTTTACTCAAAAATTAGAAATTAGATATAAATCCTGGGGCAGGCTCGCTTACTGTCGCGTTTACAAGTGTTCTAATAGCTTTAATGCAGTTTTGCGATGCTGCACTTTCACCCTCAGGGACGAGGTAGTCGCCCTGAGGGTGAGGGCCAGAAGACAACTTGAGAGTTTACAGCTAAACTCAACTGCCACACCTTTGGAGACACCACAAGTAAACAAACAGATGAAATAAGAGGAACCACTGAATCAGGTATAAAAGAACAGTTTAATCAACAACTCCCCCTTCCTGCTCAGAGCAGTGAAGGTGAAGCATAAGCAGTACTCAATGCAAATGGGGGACCCAAACAACAACACGGTCTTGGTCCGCCAACACAACAAGATGGTACTGCTCCTGCTGAAAAAATGCTGAAACAAATACAAAAAAATCCCCAAACCACCTTCAACAAGGTACACCAAATCTCCAACCCCCAAACAAGGAATCATAAGCAACAAAACCACAGCGTTACCGGTAACGTGTAAGTTGACCTTATGAATTCAAAAATACACAGACTCCAACCAACCACCTGTTTTCCCAAAACAGAGAAAAAATGGTCCACAAACTTCTCCAAAAATCCGCTTTCCACCACTCGTTGTGACCGTCCTAGTCAGTACAACAACAATCCATTCAATAAAATCCCCCATAAACACTTCCAACTCCCAAAAGGCATACAAACACCCTTCTACAACTAAGTCCACCAAATAGACTTAAACAAGCATAAACATCCGCAAAGGAAACTCCCCACAAATTCCCGAATTTGGAAGAAATACCCAAGTTCAATCCAAACTTCACCAAAAATGTCTCTTCCCTTCCCTGAGAAGATAACGCTTCCCCAAACTCCGAGCAGGGCACGCTCAGATAACAACAAACCCCAAAAGAGATACCCCGTCTCTCTCTCCCCCTCTCACTCCGCTCCCGAGTAAGAGTCAGCGCAGCCCGGCCTGACCCCAAGCCGGTCACGCCAGACAATAACAAAGCTCTCCGCTCCAGCCGCCTGCACGCCTGCACCTCCCGGCTCCAGCCAATCAAAACGTCCCAACGCTAAACAACAAGGCTAGGCAAGCTGCAATAAACACATGAATGAAGACCCGTACTCGCTGACCTCTTGGCTCCGCCCAAGTTCACGAGCATCGTCACACTCATTCAACACAAGTCCACAAAACACCAGCAAGGTTACCACAGTCCAGTCCACTTGACACATGTGTGAAATACCTCATCCAACAAGTGAATCAACACGTTTCTCACACAGTTCCGTTGCAATGTCCGTCCGTCGCAACACACTAGTAGCTTCCACTGCCCACAGGCATGAAAGTACAGAAGTTCAAACCCCCTCCTTGCTGTCCGCTCGGACTTCCAGTCCGAGTTGAATTTCTCCCCCCAGAAATTCCAGTCCACTCTTTAGAAGTGTCCCACTCCCAGTCCAGTAGAGTTAGACTTCCTACACATCCCCAGTGCAGGGAGAGATTACAGTCCCCATCTCTCTTTCTTCACTACTTGCGTACGTGAAAGGAAAACACTCCCCTGAGCGATACCTGTTACACAGATTGTCTCCGTGCCCCCTCGCTATCTTCCACTGCACCCACAGTTAGAAGAAAAGACGAAGTCCGTAGTAAGTCAGAAACACACAAATTTCCCCCCTGGGATTCTCACAGTCCACTCCCTGAGCTAGACTAGTCTTACTACACGAGAAAATACTTGCAACCCGGAATATCCACGTTGAGGAAACCAGCACACTCCAGTGTACTTGAAGAAACCAGCATGTCGACCCACGCCAGCGTTCCACCTGGCGCCGTAAGTAGGACCCTCAGAAACTCGGCGGGGACGGTAGAGTTCTGATCCACCATCCACCATCATCCACGTCGTAGCAGCGGTCATCCACAAGACTCGGCTACCCTACAAAGCCCCACGAAGGCTGTGGTAACACGTCGACAAAATCCTCACGTCCGGTTCAAGACTAATTCTCGGTGTCTTCCTGGCAGGCTGGCCTAGCCTCCGAGGCAAGACTTGCGAATTCCGACATTCGCAACCAAAAACCCACTCCAGTGGTTTTCGATACGCGGAGCACCAAGCTCGCACGTCTACCTCTCATCCAACACGATGAATAATTGAACCTCGTTTTAGCACACTCCAAAACGAGAAACCTCCCTTGCGCGGTAGTGCGCACCAATCAGGGAGCTTACATGCTAATTGACCCCTCGGCCCGTGCCGGGTCAATCGGTAATCCCCTGACAATGTAATCACGGCTCGGCCCGTGTTGGACAATTCGATAACCCCAAATAAAATAGTCACCCTCAGCTTGTACCCCTTGCTGAGAACTTTCCGCCCCATTCTACGGTGAACCCTGACCCTAACCTTGGTTTTTGAGCGGAACGCGGTGTCTACTCAATTTATCACCCCCCTCAATATTCCTTTAATCACCCTACCTGTCGCGCCCACGCGACAATATATATATATATATATATATATATATATATATATATATATATATATTGCAGTGGTATCCTCAGACGATTATGTGGAATATTTTTTCTCTTTTGTGAAAAGGACATTGTTGTACAATGGATTACAACAACAGTGTTTCCTACGGAATCATCCAATGAATTCCGTTTTCTACATGGGGAAAAGAAAAGCGTCCTACAATGTATCACTGCAGAGACTTCCGTCGACTTCTCCATAGATTCCTTTTTGCCTAGAGAAAAGGAGATTGTTCTTCAGTATATCACTGTGGTATTCCTTTTTCCTATTAATTTCCACTGTGGATGGTATTGTGCCGTTCTTACACTGACACCGTTCTAGGCAAAGTTTAAAAGTCGGGGCTCCCGTTCAGTGGTCAGCATAGTTGCCTCGAGGGTTGCACGTGTGGTGCAGAACGGATCCTTGAATCGCATTATTGGGCAGTGTGCTCAGACCGTATCGCACCTCCTATGGAAGAGTGCATATAATCCCAAATACTGTGAGCTGCACAGGAGTCCCTGGGGTGAAAGCCCTCAAGATGAATTCTCGTAAGTTTTGAGGGGGAACAAAGCATGATACTGATTAAGTTTGCAAAAACAAAATGGCGACCGCGAGCAATAACATTAAAGACTTTAGTAGTAGTGAATGACAAAGAACAGAACATTATCAATGCATCACTGCATTACTACTTTATTTCACTGTTCTTAATTCAGAGCCTCCAGCTGTGACGACTTTCCGTACCACTGCATCCCGGCATCGGCGGCCGAGAGAGTTGGTTTGCCCCTGTGGGAGGAATTTTCCCACTTTGAAAGCTCTCTCGCTCAGATGTCTCCGTGTAACCATCCCTACTCTGCTGCCAGGTCGCCACAGACCTGCCACGGTCCCTGTGACGTCAGCGGAGTTCCAGTGCCCCTCCTGGCTTCGTCTCTTCCGCTCCAAGCTGGGCCTGCAGAGCAGTTTGTTTACGAGTCCACGGGGGGGGGGGGGGGGGGGGGGGGAAGCATGCATCCCACGTCATGCTCGAACCAAAGGACGAGCGCCAGCGAGACGCCAATACGGAGGCAGATACTCAATCAATGAAAATAGCTTCCGTGTGTCAGTTTGCTTTTAGAATACTGGTGACCTTTTCTTCTGTATTTGGTCACGTCGATATTTTTTTAATGTTTCATCGCAAAGGTACTGATGTCGAACTTTACATTTTTCCTGGTGTTGAGCTCATCGTTTTTCATCTTTACTAATATTTCAGTGACTGGGACGAAAGTTTCGGGATGTCTTTCTCAAGTGGACTACACTGGTGAACCCGTCCGCATAAAGGAATGGCGAAAAGACTGGATGGATGGATGGATGGATGAATGGATGGATGGATGGATGGATGGATGGATGGATGGATGGATGGATGGATGGATGGATGGATGGATGGATGGATGGATGGATGGATGGATGGATGGATGGATGGATGGATGGATGGATGGATGGATGGATGGCGTTTAATGGCCTATCAGCCTTTGAACGCTATGTAAGGGTGTAAGGTCACCTCTTGCGATAACCTATTAAAGGAAGAGTGCCAAAGTAATCACTATTGATGATCGTGGGCAGGAACGGAAAAAAAAGAAGAAGAAAGAAGAGTAAGATCAGTCAAGTTACGATGTTCCTATTTATTCGCCTCCTACGAATCACTTAGGGAGACGCGACGGGTCTATTCTTGTAACCCCCAACCCACAGGGGAAGTGGAAAGACGGCAAATGTTCGGGAGAAGAAAAATATGTTAAAATGGTGCACCAAGGCTCTATTTGATAGATTTTGTCCAAAACATTGCATTCGCACCAGTCGGCAAGGTGACGCGACCTGTTTCGAGCGTAAACGCCCTGAATCATATGCTGTGGCCCGTCAGCTTGTATGGTCAGCACCCCTCTCCTCGGACGAGTCCACTAGTGTGGCCCGCCAGCTGTCATTCCCGCACCCCTCTCCTCGGACAAGTCCACTGGTGTGGCCCGCCAGCTTGGCTGTCTTTCTCACACCCCTCTTCTCGGTCGAGTCCACTAATGTGGCTTGCCTGAGGAAGTCTTTCCAAAGTTCCTTATGCAGAATTAGAACCATGCAGAGAACAGAAAGAAAAAAAATCAGTATATCAAGCCGGTACGGAACCCGCGATCTTCGGATTAATGACCGAGAGCTCTGACCAATTAAAAATCATTTCAGTCACCGTCACAGGTCAGACCTCATTTCTACTACGACTGTCATCTTGGTCTCTCAACACTTGTTTCTATGCTGGTTTTGTCTTACAGCTACAAAGTTGACGTTAAACTACTCTTGGATGTTTGACCGCTCCACGTTGACTTCCGACCAGAGTGTTTGCAGAGAAGTAAAAGGGGAGTTGCTCTCTCGTAAAACCAAATTCACTTCTGTCGTGACCATGGCAACACATTACCAAACAGCTATTTCTGTCTTTCAGATTAAGGAGCTCACAACATTTCAGGAGAGCGGAGTGGAGGGGTCTGACGATCCGAAAATGGAAGTTGACTTCTGATGAGTCACAGTCCGACTAAGTCCTCTGGATGGTCGTTCGGCAAGCTTGCGGACTCGAGAACTTCTTCGCCGTGGCCTGAAGAACTTATCGATTCCGAAAGCTTGCACAGCGACGATCCCGAAGTCTGACTTGCACGAATATTTATGGCGTTCCTCTTGCAAAGCGCGGTGCAGCAATCGACGCCGTTGCAAATAAACAATCTTCGCAGCTCTTGTTCAGTAATGAGAGACTGCCGTTTACACCATTGGAAGTGGTATAAGTCTCAGCACTTTGAGGTGAGTTCTGACTGGACGTAGCACCCACAGTAAAGGAAGGCCGAAGTGGTCGTGGACTGTTGCTTACAAATGGGCCTCACTGATCTATATAATACTGGTAGTGGTATCATGTAGCTCAATATACGGCCTAGAGTTTCCGTGACTCCTGAACGAAAGAGCAATCTCATAAGACCAGTCAGGATGCAGCTTCAGTCTACTTCGGGGAAGTGTACATCGGGACTTCAAAGAACACGATTACCGAACGCTACTTCGAACTTTGAAAATTTGGCAAACTATAGGCGTGTTTGTTAGGCATGTGGCTCGCCTCGATGGCTAGTGGAGGGCGAGAGAGGCGCACGTACGGCTATTGAGCAAGAAACGTAGGCAACGCCTAGCCCTCGAGATTCTACGCCTAAACAAACGCGCTACCTCCTAATCATTTATATGCGAAGTCGAAGACTCGGCGAAGTAGACCAGATATTCGCCCATTTGGAACACACCTTAAGTTATTGACTTTCCGTCGTCGACGCTTCATTTCAAGCACTGACGGCCGGTTTTAACCGGGCAACGCTCACGTCTACTTCATCATACGACCAATCTTGTCTAGCCAATCAGGACACCGCTTTGGTCGAATTCTGCATCCTGATTGGTTAGATACGTTTGCTACTAAAGCGACGTAGGCGTAAGTGTTGTTCAATTAAATCAGGGTCGCGTTGCGGCGCTACCTAGCCCAGCAAGATTTGGCTAGTCTCGGTCCAAGGCAAGAACTAGGCCAAAAGCAAAGACCCACGAGATCTCGTAGTCGGAAGTGGAGAGAGCAAGATGGCGGCCAGAATGCGAGAAACCTTGAAAAAGATCATTTTTATGGAAATGACAGACGACAGCGACGTTATTGCAGCTGCTTTTCTGTCAAACGAAGGTTTTGTAGTCAGTAGATATCTTGAGCAATGGGAGAACATATAGCTGAAGTCGGCTGTTTAGTTACGTTACCTACCCAAATGGTACAACACACACGACGACACGTGCATCGACTCATGAAATGAGTGGACTCCTCCACTTTCAGATTTGGCAGACATTTTTGACTGACTCGGCCCGATCTGTGATCTAAACAACAGTTTTAAAGACATAACAAGCACATACCGGTCTGCAGCTGCTGCCAACTGGCAGTTGGGACGGTTACATTAAAAAATGTATCGTCTACAAATGTGTGTGTCGCACCGCCGCCATTTTTTC
>JAWQFJ010026265.1:0-2500 GCA_034096865.1 Theodoxus fluviatilis | reverse complement strand
CAAGTGCAGTGTTTGCATTTTGTCTTCTTTTGAGTTGTCCTTGGTGCGTTTGGAGTTGTTTAATCTGGTCCACGAGAGCGCAATGAGAACAACCTGAAAGCAAACCTGAAATGGTGTGGCTTGAAACCTCCTCAGTAGCAAGCAGGAGCGGAGGATGGTGCCCGGCGGCGAGCTGTCTCCCGTAGGGCAACCGACTTGCTGGAGGCAAAGGCTACGGGAGTAAACCCCGACAGAAAGTCCGGAGCCAGAGTCCAGTTCTTCATTGCTTACAGTCTTGTTCTGGCAGCTCTTGCCACGGTGTCGGCAGCAACATGCGGTAACCTGTGAGTGTCGCCACAGAGCTGCCACGGTCCCTGTGACGTCAGCGAAGTTCCGGTGCCCCACCTGCCTTCGCCTCTGCCGCGCCAAGCTGGGTCTGCAGAGCCACTGACGAGTTCAATGGAGACAGGCACGGATCCCCCGTCAATCTTGATCCCAGGGACAACCCCCACAACACTGGGTACAAACCACTGGTTTACTAAACGCTTTTTGGTCTGATTTCATCGGGGATGAAATATGTAGACTGGAGCATCATGGGCACTGCTATATGCATTCATTCAACCCGCTCTCCTTTCCACGTCATCGGCAGACCCAGAGGGACAGCAGGGCCGTCATAGTTTGGTGCAAGCGCCGATGCCGGAGCTGCCAGAGCGGGAGTAAACAACGAATAATTTTTAAGACGTGTTTTATTTCAGCAACACTTTCGTCTGTTTTGCCTTAGTGGCAGTCTTATCCAGCCAATCAGGACGCAGTGGCAATCTTATCCAGCCAATCAGGACGCAACGGCAATCTTATCCAGCCAATCAGGACGCAGTGGCAATCTTATCCAGCCAATCAGGACGCAACGGCAATCTTATCCAGCCAATCAGGACGCAGTGGCAATCTTATCCAGCCAATGAGGAAGCAGTGGCAATCTTATCCAGCCAATCAGGACGCAGTGGCAATCTTATCCAGCCAATCAGGACGTAGAACTACACCGAAGCTGCGTCCTGAATGGTTAGATAAGATTACTACTACTACGGCGAAGTAGGCGTAAGCTTTGCTCAATTAAAACATGCCTTTAGTGGCTCCGCCTTTTCAAGGTTAACCCTCTAAGGCTTTGTATCTCCCAAGACTCTCACAAGGCAGTGAGGCTATTTATCCACGGCCGGGGGTTCAGTTAGTGGGCACCAGGGCGTACCCACACAGGAATGCCATGCGTGCCGTACTTCTAGGATCCCAAATTCCTCTCAGTTCCCTGCAGTTCGGTCTGAAACCTTAGAACCATGGGAGATAGGGCGCTCCAGTGCTCAGCACCGAGACTGTGGAACGGTCTTCCGCTTGACATCCGACAGTCAGACTCTCTCTCTATGCTTTCAATAAGAAACTGAAAACTGTTAGATTCTCTAATTTGATTGTGCAGCGCATTTGAGCAGTGTTCTGAAATTTTTGTTATAGAAATCTGCTAACATACATACATACATAGATTCGGTGGCCAGTTTCCACTTCCGTTGCACTTAAGGAGGATCCATCATCGTTTTGCAGAATCTTCTCTCTGCATCTTTTTCATGTTTTGTCACACACGCAGATATTCCCTTCATGCTCGGATCCTTCGTTTTGCTTCTATTGGTTATCATGTATATGACATCTTTTCAAGCACCCTGTTCAGTTGTTTGTAAAGTAAGAGATTATTTCTTGTCGTCAACCCACTGCAAATGAATTATTGTTCTTTTGGTGCATTATGTTTTGTGTTGTTCTGTTTGGTACTGCACTATATCACATCGAACTCAATTGTACTACATTGTATCTTATTGTGTTGTGCTGTTTCATTACATTGTATTTATTGTGAAATATATGTAGTAATATATGTCAATGTAGTCATGTGACGTACTCGTTCTTTACTTTAATTTAACTTATCCCAACTGAATAAATCAAATGGCTTGTTTCAATGTCTAGGGGTGAAATCTTGAAGAACCAAAGCACGCACCTTCATTCCCTCACTCAAACTATTGATGGAAATTGTCTGACAATGAAGTAATGGCAAAACCAGTATCAATTCAAAATAAGTTGTTTAATTATTCAGGATGCAATTACCCTTGAAAGGGGAATGGGCGGCAAGCGCCACAAAATTCATCAAATGCAATCACAAGCAATCATCAATTCAGTATTCAAAACTCGCAATGAGAAATAAAAACAATCAAGGAAAAGAAAATGTCTGCCCTGAGCCAAGATGATAAACCAAATGTACTTAACTGACCTCTCGATGAAACCGTGGAGCTGTGGTTGCACGGGCCTACACCCCACGCCTAATGCGCTTTACACAGGGGTTGAGGCAGGGGAAGGGGGTTTTGAGTGCACCGACATTACAGCCGGTGACTCGGGAGAAAATCACCACAACGATGAAAAGTGCGGAATCTCGGCATTCTCTCTGGGGATTACGCTTCTGGTTCGTAGACTTGGAGGGGACTCGGTCTTCCTCCGT
>JAWQFJ010026264.1:32500-46157 GCA_034096865.1 Theodoxus fluviatilis | reverse complement strand
TAGCATGTTTGTCTAGCACTATCTTAAGGTTTTCATTCAGCTCAGAAATAGACATACATGTATCATGAGAAACAATGTTGGCTAAGTCATGAGAAAAATCAGATTTGTCGATGGCATGAATGGAACGCATCGCCTTAAGTACTGGAACTGTTTTCTGCTTTGGTATGCTAAGACGGCACAAAGTACTCACATGGTCCGATGTTAGATCCTGACAGCACTCGGCAGAGTGAAGCAGACAGTCTGTGTCACGGTGTATGATAAAATCCAAAGTGTGAGCATTACGTAAGAACGTGGGTTCGTCATTGGCCTGTGTCAGGCTGAAGGTCAGCAACAGTTCTCAGAACTTTTTTGTCTTTGAGTCGGACACATTCTCATAGTGTATGTTGAAGTCGCCTGTGAGCAGCAGATTACCTTTACATGAGGTAGCGTACTCCACAAAGTCCGGGAACTCGTCAAAGCAGGGAGTCAGTCAGTTTGTTCGCTCTACTGGGAGGGGGGCGGTACACACAAAACAACCGAAAGCGCTGCTTATTTACAGTCATACATAGCTGGACAACTTCAAACGACTTGTGAGGAAGAGGAAACACGTTAGTGACTTGACTATGGGGGACTAGCTGTTCCTTCATAACCACGGCGATCCCACCTCCGCGCTTAGCGGTGGGGCCAAACTGGCGAGGAAACGAAAAGAGTTGCTATCCTGGAGGGGTTAGGTCCGCATACTTGCTCTCATCCCCTGACTCACGGAGCCAGGTTTCTCTTATGAACATAATTTCGACATCATTAAGGAAATCAACAATGAAATCCTACGAAAAAACAAAAAAACACCTCAGCAGATACTCCAAGACATTAACAGTCTTACCTTTCTTCGGTTCACGAAGCAGTAGATGACTGTTAATGCGGAGTGGAGCCGAGCACCTGAAAGACAGAGGTAACACGCGGGCAGGAGACGCTAGTTATAGGACCTTGGGTGCGGTCAGGCGTGCGCACAATATCGTTCGTCTACGTCACAGGCTGAGGCAAGCAAAACACAGCACAAGGCCAGGCCATTACGAACGAGCCGTGTGTTTTACGTTCCACGTCGCTGGAGAAGGCATGAATGATGAACAAGGCATACCAGCACCACATGACGTAATGAGGACGACGACGTCGGCAATAAGAAAAAGACGACGAGGACAACAACGTTGGTGACAACACAACGAGAATTTAGGCTAAGCATGATATTGATAGGACAACTCTGGGGCCGTTGCACGATGGAATGTACTCTAAAAATAATAATAATAATAATCAAGCCGTTAAGCGTGCTCTTTCTTTCTCCTTCCTTTCTTTTCTTCTGTCTGTCTGTCTGTCTGTCTGTCTGTCTGTCTCTCTCTGTCTCTCTCTCTCTCTCTCTCTCTCTCTCTCTCTCTCTCTCTCTCTCTCTCTCTCTCTCTGTCTCTCTCTGTCTCTCTCTGTCTCTCTCTCTCTCTCTCTCTCTCTCTCTCTCTCTCTCTCTGTTTCTGACTCTCTCTCTCTCACACACACACGCGCGCGCGCGCGCGCACGCACGCACATACAAACACACGCACACGCACACAAACACACGCACATACGCACACTCACACACACACTCATATACACACACAATGTAAACAAATTGTGTTGTGTTATTAACTTCGTAACAGGCCGGAATGAATGAATGAATGGATGAATGAATTAGGCTTTACGGCCTGTCAGCTTGTAGGCTATGTAAAGACCTTGATAATGAAAATCACCTGAGTTCGTTAAAGTACGAGTGAATCAAGCCTCCATTTCCCTATTTACTCTCCTTTTACGAATCTCGTAGGGAGACGCGGTGGGTCTATTTCTTACCCAAACTCACAGGGAGTTGGGAAATCATAGAGCAGAGAGCTCCACTACTCGAGCTCTTCTGTCCTCTGCAGCAGGGCACCAGAGTTGTGGCCAGTTCATCTCTTAATGTTATCAAGCCAGGCTTTTTTTTGGCCGGCCTCTGTGCTGCGTGCATTCCACCGTGCTGTGTAGAGTGGTCTCGGACAAGGGGTAGTGACTTCTCCATACCAGCCGAGCTTGCCACGCCGTACAGTTCCAAAGCGATACATCTGTCCACCTGTGTAGTTGATGACTTGCTGTCTGTGAAAGTAATCGGTCTCAAGCTCTGTGTATGAATGCGTAGAAGCTTCCTGCAGCACTTGTGGTCGAACGCCTTGATTCTTCTTTCGGAGTCAGCTGTCAAGGTCCAGCTCTTGCATTCATGCAATACGATGAAACTCACCAATACTTTGTCCATTTAGATCTTCACAGGGCGCCATATAGAGACACACTAAAATTATGTTGGCCACAATGCAGCCATTTTTGCTTTCTTGTTTCCCTGTCGCCAAACGAATAACAAGATCACGCGACAAACATTGCATTGTCACCTTCCCCTCAAACCTATATTTTGCAATCAATGAGCTTCAATGATTCAAGGCACACATTCGTTTATTGCAGTCTATTGGGTCTGGATCAGCCGGAAGACCAGAGCCCAGAGCCCTACTGTCCAACAGTAGCGGAAGCAGGCAGTTTGTCCCATGATGCACGCAAGGCGTGCAAAGAGATGAAGGCAGCAGACGGGCACCTGGAGCTATAACCAGGTGTGGCCCTCCCCCCGAGAGTGTCAGGAAATGTAAAGGGCAGAAACTCTTGTTGACGGGGGCTCTTGCTCTGAAGACCGTCTGTTGGTTCACTACGTTGGGAAGTTCTTGCCACTACAGTACTCACCTCAATAAACACATTATTTCCCTTTCTCTGCATTCCGCTATAAGGACACATAATATACAGAATTGATGAGATAGGTCTACTCACAATTTTTTGTTCGACTGAGGGCAGGCTACAGACAGTGGGCGTGACTGTCTTGGTAGTGGGGTCACTAGGCTCGATGCACCAGCGAGTCACTAGAGGACTCACGAGACGGGTGGAAAAGCTTAAGAGTAACATACGGCCGGAGCGGCTCGGTGCCCCCCCCCCTCCTCCCCCCCTCCCCTCCCCCCCCCCCCCCCCATCAGCTGGAGCCCCAGTGAGGGCCGAGTTGGAAAATTGTGAAAGTTTACTTTGGCGAGTTCATCCACAGCCTGGTTGCCTGCTCCCCAGGTAGTTGAGATTGCGTTGGAGTGATAAAAAACAGTAGCCCGATGACCAGGGGGTAAATGTATGCAGCTTGAGCACCCATCAGTTGATGGAAAAGTCGCAATACAAAAAAGAGCACCTTTACTTTTACAAGGCCTGCTCCAGTAGCTTCGCCGAGGGCGGCCCCAAGCAGCCGAAGAGATGACAATATTACTTTCAGCCAGTGCTATGATATGCTCCAGTATCATTTGAGTGCTGAGAAACTCAAAACGAAAATAAAGACGATTGGTATAATCGTGGCAGATTAATTCCATCTCTGAGATTATACGTAAATTCAGGTCATCTTGTCTCGTTCTGCTCTCAAGTCCGAAATGACTGGATTGGTCAGTTCAGTTGGGTAGTAAACAGTTCTCTTTGTATGGGGTGCTCAAGGAGGGGTAGTACCTCTGGTGGAGGTACACGTCGTGCTCTCTGTGGGAGTAGTTCGTCCACCTTTGGTCCCCCCTTGTCACCCAGCTCTCACCAGTGGCTCCTAGAAACTGTAGCGTGCGCAGTGGCCACACCCCGGGCAACAGCTTCGACTGGCTGGCTAAACCTGGTGAGGGTAGCCGACGGGTCTCGAACCCTCGGTGATCTAGGTATGTCTACCTAAGCACGTGAAGACTGGATTCGGCGGACTGAGCGGAGGAACCACTAGATGGTCAACGGTCAAGAAGGCGATTCCCAGCAAAGCGTTGTGGAGCGCTAAGGGCATGACAAGACACATAGGACATCATGGCCATCCACTGCACCCGTTTCTGTCTCCAGCCGTCTCGACTCTGTCCTGCCACTGGATCAAGATGGTCTCGGGCGAGAGAGTGAGGTCGACGAACTGCGCAACTCTTTCTCACTTAAATCCAAATCATCGCGCAAGTCACTTTTGTCATCCATCCCCTTCACTAAAAGCTTTTGCCATCAATCCAGACACGTGGGAACGGGCTGCAATGGACCGATCCACCTGGCGCTCTTCCATCCACAAAGGTGCCAAGACATGCGAGGCAAACAGGATCACTGCCGCAGAAAAGAAGAGGCAAGCCCGCAAGGCCCATGCTGTCAACCCCCCTGGAGACGTCCCACTTGTCCCATGTCCCTTCTGTTCCCGAACCTTCCGTGCCAGGATCGGCCTCGTTAGCCATCTGCGCACACACAGACAGAACCAGTCCCAGCAACCCCCCGGATGACTAGAGTGGTCCTCGTCGACTCGACGGACGAACAACAACAAACAGTTCTCTGTTGCTTTGCAGAAGCTAAGAAATGGCGGTACCAAGACATGCAAGAACCAGAATTTGGAGTTCTATTAGTGTCGTTCTTCCACTGCAGACCTCTGTGGGTTGGGGGTAAAAGCAGACACCGCGGCTCCATACGCGATTTGTGAGAGACGAATGCCTGGCGATATCGAGACACGGCTTGCTTTGGCTCTAACCAGCTCTCTATTTTCGTGGTCGATGGCCAAACAGCCTACAAAGGCTAATAGGCCGTAAAACTCCTCCTCCTCCTCCTCCCCCTCCCCCTCCCCCTCCTCCTCCTCCTTCTCCTCCTCCTCCTCCTCCTCCTCCTCCTCCTCCTCCTCCTCCTCCTCCTCCTCCTCCTCCTCCTCCTCCTCCTCCTCCTCCTCCTCCCTCCTCCTCCTCCTCCTCCTCCTTCTAATTCTTCCACTGCAGACTCCATTGATAGCCTGTTCTTCAAGATACTTTTCCTGTTTTTATTCCTAGACTTCGCCTTTTCCACCCCTCCCCCCTTTCCGTTTCCAGTCAGAGCTTCTCGCCCTCTTCCTCGTCGTTGTCCTTTTTCCTTCTCCTCCTTCCTTCCTGCCTTGCTTCCTTCCTTCTTTCCTTCCTTCCTTACTTCCTTCCATCTCAATTCCTTTCTTGACCTCATTATGGCTTTTCCCGTTTCTACATGTATAGTTTCATCTCGCCAGTCAAGGGCCGGTACTGTCCTGTCTTCTGTCCCATAGCGAGGAGTTTTACAACACGTAAACAGGGGCGCGTTTGTTTTGCCCAAAAACTCGAGATTCTCCTTGAACGGCTAGTCGAGGGCGGGTGAGACGCTCCTGCAGCTAGAAAAACGGCCAATCATCAACTGTCAAGGCGGAAGAACATGGCTGCGTCCTGGCGCCAGAGTCGGTGAAGAAGTTGCCGATAGACGAAATAACTGACGACACAGATATCACATCAGTTTTTCCCTTCATAGAACACATCATGGTGTCATATCGAATGGCACGGGAACTTTTTCAACGAAAAAAAAAGCAACCCGGGTTCAACTGTAGACAATTTTGTCAAAATGTTAGGCCTCGATTCATTTCGATCAATTCAAGGGACATAGTTCATAGAGCGTACGTATAAAGTGTTGCGTGTTTGCAAGCGATAAAGCATTTTCGGCAGTGTATGTCCAGAAATAACCTATACACCTACTCCTCAAATATACAAATGAACACTCGAACAGCAAATACTTCCGTGTACGTACACTTTTCCATTCTCGAACCCTGAGAAGCACATTACAGGCACTGTTATCTCCGAACACCAGCCCAACTCGCACTGCCTCCGCCATTTTGGCTCATCCGGGTCTCTGCAGCGGGAAGCATCGAGGGAGCTCCAGACCTCCCTCGGCCTCCCGCCTTCACGGCGAGTGCGTCCTTATGAGCGAGGAACGTAGAAAACGCCTAGCTCTCGCGATTCTCTCGAGATTTTGGGCCAAACAAACGCGCCCCAGGTTTCCAAGCCTGGAGCGAAGCAGGTGTTTGTGTTGTGGACAACGTAAGAGTGATGAACTTCTTACGTCACAACAGAGGTCAAGGTCAAATGAGTGACCCGAACTTCCTTTTGACAACTCTCTCTCTCTCTCTCTCTCTCTCTCTCTCTCTCTCTCTCTCTCTCTCTCTCTCTCTCTCTCTCTCTCTCTCTCTCTCTCTCTCCCTCTCTCTCTCTCTCCCTCTCTCTCTCTCTCCCTCCCTCCCTCCCTCAATCCCTCCCTCCCTCCCTCCCTCCCTCCCTTCCTCCGTCCGTCCGTCCGTCCGTCCGTCCATCTATCTATCTGCTCACTAGAGGGGCAACTCTGATCCTATTACCAGGAATACGAATCAGTAAAGCCAACAAAAACTTCTCTTAAGGAAACACTTAAACTGACACGTCATATAGCTGGGCCTTTGTAGGGAAAGCGGCCAATGGATCGACATTTTTCAACATTTAAAGCCATTACACACACACACACACACACACACACACACACACACACACACACACACACACACACACACACACACACACACACACCCCACCCCCGAAAAGCAATTCTGGAGCTACAAAAAAGACATGCACCCTTTTCCTTACATACATAGCGTATGACATCCTTGAGGTGAATACGTTTCTGCAACTGTTCACTTCTTTGACCTTTTTGAAACAAAATTAATCTTTCTCGATCCGTAAGGATTCGCTCTACTCATTCCTGTTCGCAAGAAATTCAAATGTTTTCAGCGTCATATCAGGGAAACTCCCAATTTATCCAAGGAACTGTGGACCACCCGCTGTTTAAAGCTCGGCATGTGTGGTGAAAAATGCCTTTCGATTTTCACACATACACACACACACACACACACACACATGCACACACACACACACGCGCGCGCACATAGAGAGAGAGAGAGAGAGAGAGAGAGAGAGAGACAGAGACACAGAGAGAGAGACAGAGAGAGACAGCGAGAGACTGAGACAGAGAGAGAGAGAGAGACAGAGAGAGAGAGAGAGAGAGAGAGAGAGAGAGAGGGAGGGAGGGAGAAAGGGAGGCGGGCATTAGGCTATAGCTGCTCGATGCTTATATTTCCAGCTGAACCCCTGGCTGCTGAGCATTGCCGAAGATAGACGGACTATCACGTGAATGAATGAACGAACGAACGAACGAACGAATGAAGTACGAACGTACAAACTATTGAGCGAACGGACGGACGGACGGATGGACGGATGGATGAATGAGTAAATGAATCGATGGATGGAAGGACGGACGGACGGATAGACAGATAGTGAGATAGACAGACAGACTTGACAAACTAGATAGACTAGACGGATTAGACGGAGTAGACGGATTGGATGGATTGGATGGACTGGATGGATAGATGGGTGGATGGATTTATAGATAGATGGAGAGAGAGAGATGATGAGTGAAAGAGTAATATTTAAAAAAAATCTTTGGATGAATGATAAGGGAAGGAATGAACAAATAGCAAAATAACGAATGAACGACTGCATGACGATATTATCAAGCAAGCAAACAAATAAACACAGGTTTATGCACCAACCAACCAACCAACCAACCAAACCAAACCAAACCAACTAACCAACCAATAAACAAACACTTTGAGGAGATAAACGTAGAGGTAAACATGTCATGCTATATTCAGTGAACTTCATCCCTATTCAAATAAAAGTCAACAACATTTCCTTTTCCGGGGCTACGGCAAAGAAACTCAACAATCTGGCGTCTGTTTCTGGCCTTGCATGGCTGAAGTTTGCACCAAGGCTGCAAAGACAATACATATCAACGTTACGCTAGGAGTGGTTGGTTGATCCTGTTTTATTTCCCCCCTGGCACAGACTTGGGGAGCTTTCCTGCAGCGTCGAGACTACATGTATGTACGGCAGGGGCGCGTTGCAAACGGCGAGATTTGCCAAGATTTGCCAAGAAAGGCAAGAAAACCAAGCATTCTCAACGCTCTCGCTCCGAGGAAAACGAGGCCTAGGCGAGACTTCTCAAGCAGCTCTGAGAGGTGCTCCGCCTAGCGAGAATAACGAGAGAAAATGGCGGCGGTGCGACACACAAAGCCTGTCTTTGTGTTTCTATAATGATACATTTTTTAATGTAACCGTCCCAACTGCCAGTTGGCAGCAGTTGCAGACCAGTGAGTGCTTGTTATGTCTTTAAAACTGGTGTTTAGATCACAGATCGGGCCGAGTCAGTCAAAAATGTCTGCCAAATCTGAAAGTGGAGGAGTCCACTCATTTCATGAGTCGATGCACTTGTCGTCGTGTGTGTTGTTGTACCATTTGGGTAGGTAACCTACCTAAACACCCTACTTCAGCTATGTTTTGCCAGTAAATTTACCGAGTAATAGATCTACTGACTACAAAACCTTCGTTTGACAGGAAAGCAGCTGCAATAACGCCGCTGCTGTCTGTCATTTTCATAAAAATGATCTTTTTCAAGGTTTCTCGCATATTGGCCTCCATCTTGCTCTCTCCACTTCCGACTACGAGATCTCGTGGGTCATTGCTTTTGGCCTAGTTCTTGCCTTGGACCGAGACTAGCCAAATCTTGCTGGGCTAGGTGGCGCCGCAACGCGCTCATGGTCTGACGAGGGCATGTCAGCTCCAGGTCGCTGCGTCATCTCTTAATGGCAGACCATCACGAGGCAGGTGTCTGACGTCACGCCAACACATTTCCATCTGTCGGGTCACCTTGACGCTGCTGCAGTCACGCTCCTAGGATGCATTAGCAGTAGATCAGTTCCGCCCCTCGTCTCACGAACCTCCAGGACTTGCCTCTCTGGCTGTAGCCTCACGACGTTCCCCCGACTTGTTTTCTTCTTCACCTCCGGCCTATCTTCTATGTTGCTGTCTTCATGAACACCTGACCTCTCCGTCCCAAAAAAGGAGTCGGTGTGCAGATGTTATATCCGACGTCGCTTATGGCGTCACTAATTGTTCCCTGTTGCTGTATGGACAATGAGCAACTACAAATATGACCGTGCGTGAGAAACATGGCTAAAGTTCTAAAACACTTTTCGAGAAAACGCCGAGTAAAGTTATCAGCGCACTGAGTCATGTATACATATTCCTTACATTTACGTCACTGTAAAAAGAAGAAAGAATCCTCCATGAACGAGCTTTTTTCTGGAATATGCATAAATACATAAATAAATTATAGTGTGGTTTAGATATATCATGTTGTCATTTTTGGTAATTTATCCTTTTTTAACAGGCACGGTCACAAATGATTGTATTAGCTGTGTAGCCAAATGAAAACACTTTGCAACTTATCGAGCAACCCACGGTGTGTCCGGGTCTGTATGAACACCATTCGACAGCGCACCCATCTACCAACCAACCACCGTCACTAGTCGCACCACCTATCCATCCCTCCAACTGACCTTTCAATCCAACTCAACCAACTAGTCCACTGGCCACCCAGTCAGTCATTTAAGCCCCCGACCAAGCAACCATGCAAAGCACAGACCACCCACCCCATACCAAGCAACCGACCTACCGACCGATGAACCGACCATAATGTCTGACCGACTGACCGATCGAACAACAAACATTGAAGCCCATTCATCTAAAATACCACACCACCACCACCACCACCTCTATCTACTCCACCACCACCACCACTACTACCACCACCACTATCACCACCATAATATTCCACCACGATAACGTTTATTAATTGTGTAGCATGTGAGGACTAGAACAATTTTCATATAAAGATTTTTTAAGTTCAACAACTTTTCGTTGCTTAATGGTCAAATATAGGCGAGAAGCCTCAAGCGTAAACATTACACAAATCTGTAACGTTTGAATTGCAGACGACCAGTAAAGTGTTATAACAAGATAATGAAGAAACCTTAAAAGGTTACTTTGAATGTTAGACATACTGTCCAGATAGTTATAGTCTAGCCTACTGAAAGTGCAATGTCGACAAATGTCCCGTTGCTGTTTTCTCGTTGGCTGTCTACATGCTTTGATTGACCACCCACATACCATCTGTAATCGAGTTTAAAAGTCCCTGTATGAAAATTTAGTAGATGCATTAACCTTTCATGGCAAGATCAATATTTCTAGAAATAACTAAGGGTCTTTCATCAAATATGTTGTTCCCTGTAAATGGCGTATGAAAAACACATCGTCACTTGGCCTGGAGGAGGTACTGCGACGGTCATCGTGAGTTGTGAGCACAAGGAAATGGCACAAATCATGCGAAAGCTTGATATTATGTATGTATGCTTAGCCAAGATTAATATTCCTGTTATGACAACAATCAGTGAGACTTGAGGCCTTTTCAAGCAAAATCTGAGCTCGTCCACCGATCCCTGGAACGCCACAGTTATTCATCATGGACTTTTTAAAAATAAATATTCAAGGAAGTTGGTCGACTAACGTTTCTTCGATGACGTAAGCAAGGTAATGCCTGTTGTTAACCAGACGAACTATTCATACACGAACTCTTCATACACGAACTATTCATACACGAACTCTTCCTGCAAGTGCGAAATGTACACACTTGTTCCGAGTCAGGTAGTTCGATCGAACCCAGGTTTTGACTGCACTGATGCGCAAGTCACTGCCAGGTTTTGACTGCACTGATGAGCAAGTCACTGCCAGGTTTTGACTGCACTGATGCGCACGGCACTGCCAGGTTTTGACTGCACTGATGCGCACGGCACTGCCAGGTTTTGACTGCACTGATGCGCACGGCACTGCCAGGTTTTGACTGCACTGATGCGCAAGTCACTGCCAGGTTTTGACTGCACTGATGCGCACTGCACTGCCAGGTTTTGACTGCACTGATGCGCACTGCACTGCCAGGTTTTGACTGCACTGATGCGCACGGCACTGCCAGGTTTTGACTGCACTGATGCGCAAGTCACTGCCAAGTTTTGACTGCACTGATGCGCAAGTCACTGCCAGGTTTTGACTGCACTGATGCGCAAGTCACTGCCAGGTTTTGACTGCACTGATGCGCAAGTCACTGCCAAGTTTTGACTGCACTGATGCGCAAGTCACTGCCAGGTTTTGACTGCACTGATGCACACTGCACTGCCAGGTTTTGACTGCACTGATGCGCACGGCACTGCCAGGTTTTGACTGCACTGATGCGCACGGCACTGCCAGGTTTTGGCTGCACTGATGCGCAAGTCACTGCCAGGTTTTGACTGCACTGATGCGCACGGCACCGCCAGGTTTTGACTGCACTGATGCGCACGGCACTGCCAGGAGTTGTCTGTGCGAACCACTCAGCTCCATGAGAAACTGCATACACTCGTTTATTTCCGTGGCCCGACTTCGACTTCGACCCCACGAATCGATTTGAATAACATAACACTGTAAATGCACTATTGATTTATTCTACGTAGTGCTTTGGGAAATTTATACACTATTTACTTACAGTTTCTTCGTATGTGTGTCAGTAATCCTTAAAATGAGCGTTTTGCATGCGAGCCGAGGGAAAAAATGGCGGTTTGCGAGCCAGGCTAGAGGAAGGGTTTGTTGAGTTCCCAGTGGTGGGGCGTACGCCGAAAGATCTACTGAACAATGTATCCAGCAATGGATCTGGCGTGGTGAGAGAATTGATGAGCATCATCTTTTCTTCCTTTGATAAACTTTCTAGATACACCAGTCATCATTTATTTTTGTCTCGATGTCTTCATAATCGCATCGTCACGTGTTGCATCATTTATGTGTTTCTGTATTAACTGAAGAAGGGCGTATGCCCGAAAGCCTTTTGATTTTGGTGTTTGTCGTGTGTTTTTTTCTTATTAATAGTCATCTTTCCACGTCAGTGTGTACACGACAGTATTCAGTTTTGGATCCACCAGATAATGGTTCGTATTTTACCATCTACAATTCTCTCATAATGTCATTTTCGCCGCAAGGCCGTACGCCGAAAGATCTACTGAACAATGTATCCAGCAATGGATCTGGCGTGGTGAGAGAATTGATGAGCATCATCTTTTCTTCCTTTGATAAACTTTCTAGATACACCAGTCATCATTTATTTTTGTCTCGATGTCTTCATAATCGCATCGTCACGTGTTGCATCATTTATGTGTTTCTGTATTAACTGAAGAAGGGCGTATGCCCGAAACCCTTTTGATTTTGGTGTTTGTCGTGTGTTTTTTTCTTATTAATGGTGGGGCATATATATGAACCTACTACATGGTAGTAGGCAACTAAATGGGAAGTTTGCTACTAAATTGCAAAGTAAGGTGTGCATGAAAGCTGAATACGCGTAGTTACCTCCTAAGTTGGCCACTAAACAACCCAAAATTTAGTGGTGCTCTGTATCAGCACTACACGGCTAAGTAGCCAACTAATTGCAAATTTCAATGGCGGACCTCTCTCCGGTTCGCACAGAAAACGCCCTATTTCGGGATACTAGCAACCCATCCAAAGAAAATGTAAGCCATGCACAGCATTAATTTATCAAAGCTGTATGTTGAATGCATCAATAGGTCGTGAAAGCTTTTACATTTACAAATCGAATGCAGGTCGACGCATCCACACTGAAGCATGGCCGGAAGGATGACGGATGACTGATGACGCTTCTCTGTAATAAGCCGTGACCGATGGCAACGGGTAACTCATGCTTCAGCGTGGATGCGTCGACCTGCATTCGATTTGTAAAATGTAAAAGCTTTCACGACCTATTGATGCATTCAACATACAGCTTTGATAAATTACTGCTGTGCTTGGCTTACATTTTCTTTGGATGGGTTGCTAGTATCCCGAAATAGAGCGTTTTCTGTGTGAACCGGCAACCCGTCCACCATTGAAATGTGCACAGAGTTGGCTAGTTCACCTCTTGTCGTGACCTCTACGCATGCGCATTAGATGGGATATCCCAAGATAATAATAACTATTCATCTGGGTCATTACTTCGTTGTGGCGCCCAAATAGCGTCTCATGCACACCTTACTGTCGTAGTTGGGAACAACTCAAAGTTGTGAACAACGAAGTAGACAACTACGACGTAGTTACCACCTAACATAGTAGGTTCATGTGCACCCCACCACAGAGCACGTCCTGGGAACACTACGTACACTTCACAGCTGGCTGCCGATCCCTCCCTACTTGCTTCGCGGGCCCAGGGTGCACGCAGACCTGTTTTGAGGATAGCTCTGAACCAGGCTTGTGGGCGGAGTGCTCGCCCGATTAATAACCGCCTCGAGAAAGACCGGAGAATAAGTGATCATTCTGATACTGTCAGGAACATGACAGGTATTTCCTTGATGACTCTTAATACGGATCTGAAACAACAGACAACAAGAGATGGGTGACCAATCAAGTCTGGCCTAGACTCATTCTAGTTCACTGGAGACTTCGTCTACCGGCTGTCTCGGGCTCACAGAATGGCCTAGACTCATTCTAGTTCACTGGAGACTTCGTCTACCGGCTGTCTCGGGTTCACAGAATGGCCTATACTCATTCTAGTTCACTGGAGACTTCGTCTACCGGCTGTCTCGGGCTCACAGAATGGCCTAGACTCATTCTAGTTCACTGGAGACTTCGTCTACCGGCTGTCTCGGGTTCACAGAATGGCCTAGACTCATTCTAGTTCACTGGAGACTTCGTCTACCGGCTGTCTCGGGCTCACAGAATGGCCTAGACTCATTCTAGTTCACTGGAGACTTCGTCTACCGGCTGTCTCGGGTTCACAGAATGGCCTAGACTCATTCTAGTTCACTGGAGACTTCGTCTACCGGCTGTCTCGGGCTCACAGAATGGCCTAGACTCATTCTAGTTCACTGGAG
>JAWQFJ010026264.1:0-22500 GCA_034096865.1 Theodoxus fluviatilis | reverse complement strand
GTGTGTGTGTGCGTGTGTGTGTGTGTGTGCGTGTGTGTGTGTGTGTGTGCGTGTGTGTGTTTGTGTGTGTGTGTGTGTGTGCGTGTGTGTGTGTGTGTGTGTGTGTGCTTGCGTGTGTGTGTATGTTTGCGTGCTATGTGTGTGCGTGCGTATGTGTGTGCGTGTGTGTGCGTGCGTGCATGCGATGTGTATGTGTGTGTTTACATGCGTGCGTGTACGTGCGTGTGTATTTGTTTTTAGGTGTTTGTGTGTTTGTGCATATGTATGTGCCTACGTGTGCGTGCGCAAACATGTGTGTATGGGTATGTGTGTGCATGTGTGCAAGGATATGTGTGTTTGGACGTGTGCGTGAGTGTGTGCTCATGCGTGTTTTCTCGCGCGCTCTCGTGTGTGTTGAACTTTTCCGTTACCAGCCCTTGACATCAAAGACGTCTGCGAAAATGGCACAGCTCAGCATCAGTTGGTTGGGACAATGCCATAGTCTGCCCTCGTTGCCTTTGGTTCTGTGCATCGAAGTTTTGGCGGCAGTCACATCTTAGGCGTCACAGACGTCTCCGTCAAACTAGCTTACCATGTACTGTGTCTTATATGTCTGTATGTAAGCGTATTTATGAGCCTGCATGTCGTCTCGATTCAGAAACAGATACAGATATACTTTATTATCCATTTTTTAAAATTCCTGTAGACTACCCATGGAGCATAGGGCCGCAACAACACCTCGCCAACGCACTCTGTTCTGGGCTGTTCTCCTCAGCTGAGTCCACATCATTCCGGCGTCCTTCACTTTGCTCTCGACAGTCCTTCTCCACGACTGTTTGGGCCGTCCCACTTTTCTTTTTCCCTGTGGGTTCCAGTCAAGTGCTTGCCTTGTGACGTTGTCGGCTGGTTTGCGCAGTTTGCACCCCCATTTCCTTTTCTTAATGTCCTGACTGATGGAGTTCTGGTTGGTTTTCTTCCATAGGTCTGTGTTGGAGATCTTCTCAGGCCACCTGATGTTGAGGATATGGCGCAAGCACTTGTTGACAAAAGTCTGTACATTGTTGGTGATGGTGTTGGTTACCCGCCATGTTTCGGACCCATAGAGGAGGATGCAAACTTTGCTGCGCTGGGATAAGGCCTTGGAGTTCCAGATGGGGCGCAGGGTGTTCAACGCTACCCTTGCCTTGTTAATCCTGCTCTTAACGTCGTCGTCTGCGCCGCCATCAATGTTGACCACGCTTCCTAAGTAGACAAAGTGGTCAGTTTCCACTAGGTCTTCTCCCTATAGCTGTAGTGGCTGATGTAGTCGGTTGTTCATACGCATGACCTCTGTCTTCTTGGTGTTGATTTTCAGGCCAATCTTTCCTGCCTCCTCCGCTAGTCGGGTTAGTTTGGACTGCATGCTGCTGTTTGTGGGACAGGCTGCCGACGTCGTCCGCAAAATCCCGGTCCTCTAGATGTTTGGTGAAGGTCCACTGGATGCCAGTGCTGCTGCCCTCTGTGGTTCTTCTAATGATCCAGTCTATGACGATCAGGAAAATTGTCGGCGAGAGCATACAGCCCTGTCTCACTCCTGTCTTCACTGCGAAGGGGTCAGTCAGCTTCCCGTTGTGAATAATCTGGCAATATGAGTCCTCATAAAGCTGCTGGATGATGCTTATGAGCTTTTGCGGGATTCCATAGTGCTGCATCAGATTCCAGATGGTTTCCCTGTCGACGCTGTCGAATGCTTTTTCAAAGTCCACAAAAGTTGTGTACAGCGGAGACTGCCATTCGATGGATTGCTCACTGATGATGCGCAGAGTAGCGATATGGTCTGTACATTATTATCCATAATTGTACATTATTTAGACGTTTGACAACTATTTTGTATCTACATGTATACTGCTCAGATGCGCAGTAGTTCGCAAGATGCCAGGGAACATGGGAACTTTTCTATCAGTACAGAAGAACACACGGCACGTGGTAGTTTGAGGAAATAATAGCTGCTCGCTTATGCACCAGACCTTAATAGCCACTACAAGTCATGACATGGCTGTCACAGCTCACTGTGGAGCAGATGACGCATCTTCAGAGGACGCAATAATCCTTGGACAGGTGTAGGTTGCTAAGAATGTGCATTTCGACCCACTTATGTTCTCTATACATAACTGACCATTGTGATCTAAAAAGTACATCATCTGTGTCCTTTTTCGAATGTAGGCCTTAACTTTCTTAACTTCCATAAATGTTGGGTTTCCTCTGCTCAATACAGTATACAAGCAGAGACACGAAAAGAAAAAAGAAAGAAAAAGAAACAAGAAACAAGATGTTCGGGCTGTATTGACAGTCCTTCCATTGTAGTTGCAACTGATTCTTCTTCTTCTGTTCGTCCTTCGTTGTCGAAGATGACCATGGCTTCAAAGGTCAGATGAAAGACCGGTGGCTGTGGGTCCTGAGGTGACTGACGAGGCCAATCCGGGCCCTGAAGGCTCGCCCACATATGGGACACAAGTGAGTGGGTGCCGTCGTGGCAGCGGATGCTGCGCGGGCCTTGCGCATGGCACGCTTTCGTTGCGCCTCGGTGATGCGCCTGGCTTCAGCCGCGCGGGCTCCTGTGGTGATCTTGCTTCGCCAAGCTGGACGGTCCTCAGCGAGCGTCTCCCACGCGGTGATGTTGATGCCCAGGTCTTTGAGGGACGCTTTAAGGCAGACTTTGTAGCGTTTCTTCTGCCCCCCGACCGAGCGCTTGCCCTGACACAGTTCTCCGTACAGCAGCTGCTTAGGCAGTCGACTGTCTGGCATTCTGACCACATGTCCAGCCCGTCTGGCCTGGGCTTTCTGCAGGAGGATGTAGACACTGCAAAGGCCAGATCGCTCCAGGATTTCTGTGTTGGGGACTCTGTCCTGCCACCCGATATGGAGGAGTCTGTGGAGACAGCTCAGACGGAAGTGGTTGAGCTGTTTGGCATGTCTGCTGTAGACAGTCCAAGTCTCGCTGGCGTAAAGGTGGGTGGTAAGAATTACTGCACAGTAGACCTTCAGCTTGGTGGTATGGTAAGGCTGAGGCCTCTCCGCTCCCATACCCTCCCACGAAGTCTCCCGAAGGGGCGCTGGTTTTGGCGATCCTGTTGTAGACCTCAGTGTCTATATTGACTGTACGAGATAGTGTGCTGCCGAGGTAAGTAAAGTTGTCGACTGCCTGAAGGTTCTGTCCCTTTACCGTGATGCGCGGCTCCTGTTATGGTTTTCCTGGGGAAGGCTGATACATCACTTCTGTCTTTTTGGTGATGATGGTGAGGCCGAAGTTGTCACAGGCCTGTGAGAAGCAGTTCATTTCACGCTGCATCTTCTGTTCTGTGCTGGCGGTGAGTACGCAGTCATCAGCAAACAAGAATTCTCTGATGACAGTCTCTTTCACCTTCGTAATAGCCTGCAGGCGTCTGAGGTTGAACAACCTGACGTCAGTCCTATATTTGATGTGAATTCCTTCTTCGCAGTCACGGAAAGCATCTGTCAGCATGGCTGAGAATACTGATTACAGATGGATACATAACCCAGGACTTTTCGATGGATGCGTTTATCTTTTCTTGTTCCCAGTAATGTCCAACTGATGAGAGAAGTATCAAATTGATCTGTTTATACATTGTACTATAAATGAACCGAAATCCATTGAAATTGATTATTTAAATCCAATTCACATGTATTTTGTTAACTTGTTTGACCGTCGATTATGAATAACGATAGTCGGTTCTAGCGCTGTTACTTTCTTTTCCTATGATTCCCCTACCGTGTCTCCCTGCGCAGTTTATAAAAGGAACACGACTAGAAGTCGAGACTGTGCTTGCTTTTACTCAAACCAGCGCTAGTGATTTATCGTGATCATTGGTCTTACATAGCCTACAGAGGCTGATAGGCCGTTAAACTCCATTTTTTCCATTCGTTTATCTATTTTCCCTCGTGATCGTTGTTTTGGGTGGTTAGACTTTAAACTATAATATTTTATCAGGTTTCGTGTGTGTCTGTGTAATCAGCGTCTACCTAAAATCTAAATTATTCCCTCCTGCATGGAGAGAATTACGTGTTACACGTGTCATATATACTAATCCAAGGGGACTATATCCATCAGCTACTTTCATCAAGTCAAGGTCATCACGAGAAATTCGGCAAATAGTTTAAAATGGTAATAATTTGTGTGACACTGTATCTTCCTTTGAATTTTTGCAGACATGTGGAGTAATCGTATCTATAAATATTGGCCCATGGTCGTGTATTTTTTTAAGAGACCCAAAAGTTAATAAGTTTTTATTTTCTATTGATAATTTTGATAATGATATGAAGCTTTGAGTATCACAGCCATGAAGCATGCAATCACTATAATGGTAGGTCTTTTTCATATTGAAACTGTGAAGACTAACTGGTGAAAGTTATAAGGACAAAGCTATTCAACTCTGTGAGAAAAATAATTGACATAAAGTCAGCCAAACATATACTATTTAAATAGAAAAATGGACTTTAAAACTTTGCAATGTCACAACAATAAAAAGACGCTACTGTGTGCCCCATAGATAAGCTGACCAATGAAAAAGAAACTATCGTGTTCATTGTTGCTTTTAAGAGACAAGTATAACCCGAGATACGATGATTATAATTTCTTTTTTATTTAATGATTTGTTTTTGTCAGTACTACGTAAGTTGGCAGAACAATTAAACACATTTAGAAGCAATATTGGGATTTGAGCTCCTGTAGGTATATAGTTTAATAACTACGGGTTGCAAATGTCCCCCCCCCCCCCCCCCCCCCCCCCCAACACACACACAAAAAATTAATGAAATGTTTATGGTCACTGGTGATTTCTGGGATACATGCTGGCCTTAAGTGCATGGCAGAGAAATACTACAGGTTTGAAACTCGGATCTGCATGGCAATTCGTCCCGATAGATGGATGCCTACTTTATTCACCACCTTCTGTTTTTGTTGTGCTCGATTAAAATAGTGAAAGTTTAAGTTTGCAAAGCGTGGTGTAATCACACCCTAAATGAGTACTTGAGATACCGAGACACAACATTTTAAAGTATGTATTTTGAATCTTAACGAGAACTTTATCACTGTAAAATGACTAGGTATACCGGGTTGTGATGTCGGCCAAGGGACGTTTCATACACAAAATTGAGACCCTGCAGTTTAGGACTTCGGGCAGTGATGTAACTTGCGGCCTTTCGATCTAATGTCCTAGTATTTTGACCACTTAGTCACTGAAGTCATTCAAAATGTACGTCTACATTTCCAAGTTCTGGACGTTACATATTTTGATGTCAGCATATTAGCCCTGATATGCCAGGATACTCCGAATCCCAAATGGCGCCTGCTATTCATTTCCAGAGGTCAGAGGTCTCTCCTTCGTCACTCGTTCTGTTCTAAGTGTCATGCAAGGATTATTCTAAAACACAGAGCAGAAACCCTGCAAGGGACAGTCGAATAAAAAAGATCAGGCGGGGACCTAACCCACGACACGTTCATGTGCTCTAACCACTGAGCTACTGAGGTCCTTGATAAATTATGTCTACATTGCCAGTTTAAAATGTCAACATCACTATACTTGACCTTACACGTCCGCTTTTCAAAGAGTCTGGGTATGTTCGGTTGAGAAGTCCACCACGCTCGACTGAGCCGTTTTCTCGGGTTTCTTCCCAAGGTTTGCACATGACGGTGACCACAACTTTCTGTTCTTCCCTGTCAATGTCTTGTCTGTGATCAACATTCTTGTTCTGCTGTCATAGCTTTTGTGAAGTAATGTGTGGGGCTCTGTGGCCGGGTGGTTAGCGCGCTGGACCTACAGTCGCTTGCGGCCAGTGGGTACGGCGTTCGAAGCTGCGCGGTTTCCAGAGTTGCATCCTTGAGCAAGATGCTTAACTCGCATTGTTTCTCCCCACCCAGGAGTAAAACCGGGTACCTGTGAGGGCAATATTGGCAAAAACGTTGTGCGATTAACCCTTGTATGCGGCCAAGCGCCAGCATTGGGTTGGAATACTCCCCAGGGAGCGGAGTTGGTGCTGGTACCTGACTGTGTGCGTCGTAAATGTCTGTCACTATGTTTGTTGTGAGGTACCAGTGAGGATTGATGAAGATGCCCAGTGATCAGGGGGTAAAGTGTAAGCGGTTTGAGACCCAGACAAAGGGTGTAAGTCGCTATAAAAAAAACACACCTTTACCTTTATCTTTGTCGTGTCATGATCCCTCCTCTTCGTTTAGCGTACAAGTTTAATGTTTCATGTTTGGTTTTCCAGGAGAGACTTTTCCTTTAGAAATCTTTGATCGTCGAGCAACCCCCCTTGAAAATATATTCGTTCGTCCCCTAACTTGGGCTACAGTATTACACTGTTGTCATTCCCTCACGCCGGAAAGAACACCTGTCACACATGGATGGCATGCAATTGCCTAAAGCTGTGTTCTGCAGAGACCTATGAAGATGTCTGGGAAAGTATTGCCGAAGACAGGGACAGGTGGAGTGCATTGTCAAAGCGAGGCGCTAGTCATTCGAAACGGCTAGAAGAGAGGCTGCTGAGGACAAGCGTGGATGGGGGAAAATACACTCCACCTCCTCCCCCCCCCCCCCCCCCCCCAATTTCCATGCCTGATGTGCGCCAGAGTCTGTCATTCAAAGACTGGCCTACACGTCACCTGAGGGTATGTCGCCAGAGACTTCCTCCCCAGTGATCCTCGGATCCGAAGAACCAACCATCATCATCGTCATCATTCCCTTACACGAGATCTTTTTTCCTTCTTCCCAAACTTAGAAAACATTATTAATTTTTAGAAAACCAGAGTGAAGTGTCAAAAACAACAAAATCGGATTTTAAAATCTACATTATAAAGTTTTTAAATACAAATTCCACAGAAAATAGCATTACTTACTTACTTACGTCTGACCCCTCCTGGGGCATAGGCCGCAAACAAGGGTTCTCCAGCCACCCCGGTCCTGAGCAATCTTTTCCAACTGTCCCCAGGAGTGGCCTGTTCTCTTGACATCGGCGTCCAGGTCTCGGCGCCAACTGTTGCGAGGTCTACCTCTCTTTCTCTTCCCTTGTGGGTTCCATGAAAGGGACTGTCTGGTGGTGTTTGAGACCGGTTTGCGTAATGTGTGCCCTAACCATCTCCAGCGCCTTTGAATGATCTCTTGGTCTGCTGATTGTTGGTTTGTGCGTTGCCAGAGCTCCTCGTTGCTGATCTTTTCAGGCCATCGTATCTGTAGAATGCGGCGCAGACATGAGTTGATGAATGTCTGGATCTTCTTGTTGGTGGTTACAGTGGTCCTCCATGTTTCGGCGCCGTAGAGCAGAACAGACTTAACATTGGTGTTGAAAATCCTGATCTTTGTTTTGATGGACAGGTCTCTTGAACTCCAAATGTTTTTCAGTTGGAGGAAGGCTGTCCTGGCTTTTCCAATTCTTGCCTTCACATCTGCGTCGGTTCCACCTTGCTTGTTGACAATGCTGCCAAGGTAGGTGAAGTCGTCCACTTCTTCTAGCGCTTCGCCAAAAATAGCATTAACAGTATTTAAAAAGGTCAAACTTTTGCGTAAGGCTACGGAAACATACATGACCTAGCTCCAGACGACAAGGTAGGAGAAACATACAGAACACCACCGTGCTAACCGTCTCTCCTACCACACCCCAGTCGCCGCGTACATTTTAACAGCGAGAACCATGATTTGTCTCACCTTTCTGTGTCAGTGCTATGGCAGAACCACTCCGACGCTGCCCACAGCAAGTTTTTAGAGGGCACATTCATCACTTATCACTTGTCCCGGCACTGCTGCTCCACAAGGCCTCAACACACGCTTGTGTCCTTCCAACGCTCTCCTTGCGTGGCCAAAGTGTTTGGTCAGTCCTGGAAGGGTTTCGGGCATGGGGTAGACTTGTGGGGAAAAGCTGGCTACTCTGGTGGCTTAGCTAGGGACGCAATTCTGCTGCTGCTCTGCTGTCTGTGTCTTTTGTCTTACCCCCCTGTCTTCCTCTGTCGGTCTTCCGCTGACTGTCCCTTCGGGGCATCTGTAGTTCTGTCGCGAGAATGAAAACCCCTTGTGCAGTTGTTTCCTTCTAGGCTTCCTTGAACCTAGGTGCTCTCCTCTCTCTGTACTGGCCCGTAGACCTACTAGTCATTGTCTCGTCATCTCTCCTACCTCTATCGCTCCATGACGAGGGGGTTTCAACGCTATCTTAAGGGGGTCCTTGCTGGGCTCTCACCCTTCTCGTATTTCTCGTCTTCTGCCTGTAGGCCTCCATCGGTGGACCTGTGTGTCCGGGGTTCCTTCTCTGTAGGAAAGTGGGGGCTCTCTGCGTCTCACTGTTGAGCCTACTTCTTGTTCTATGATCCGTGCTGTAGGGCATTCTTTTGCTATGCACTGCATGACCCATATCTCCTCTGTTAGGCCGTACTAGTTGAGCCTCGAGGAGGTTCTCGTCTGAGATAGGGGAATAGGGCTTCGTCCTGCTTCTCCTTCCTTCCTTCTGCTTCTATGCTACTTAATTCTCTGTCTGAGGCTGAGGGGGGCCAGGAGGTGGGGTCTCCCCTGTGACCTTCATCTATTCTTTTTCCTCTGCTGTCCCTCCTATCTCTATGTAGGTCTCCTGTTGCCCTAGCTACTCCTTCAGTTATCTGTCCCGGCGTCCTCTGTGACTTCTATCACTAACTCTAATTCTCCTCTCTGGTCACTCTAGGGCCAACCAGTTCCTGTTCTACTCGTGTTCATTCTCTGGTCTAGTCTCCTCCGTGACCTATTGTTCTCATCTTTGTCTCTGTATCTGCCTTCTCGGTGTTACCTAGTCATCTTCTTTCTGTTAGTGTCCGCTTCCGTGCTACCTTTCACTGTTTCTCTGTCTGGACCTCTCCGTTCCTAATCCTCTGGCTGTCTCCTGTACTGCTCCAGTGCTTCGCTTCGTTTTAACCTTATCCTAATTTCTCGAGCTCTGTTCTAGGCTCTCCCTCGTGTACCCCTTTTCACTTTATCCGTTATTCTGTACGTCTTCCAGTGACCTTGTCCTACTTCTTCTGTAGGCTCCGTGACCTATCATTCTCTGTAGGCTCCGTGACCTGTCATTCTCTGTAGGCTCCGTGACCTGTCATTCTCTGTAGGCTCCGTGACCTGTCATTCTCTGTAGGCTCCGTGACCTATCATTCTCTGTAGGCTCCGTGACCTATCATTCTCTGTAGGCTCCGTGACCTATCATTCTCTGTAGGCTCCGTGACCTGTCATTGTCTGTAGGCTCTGTGACCCATCATTCTCTGTAGGCTTCGTGACCTGTCAGTTTCTGTAGGCTCCGCGACCTATCATTCTCTGTAGGCTCCGTGACCTGTCAGTTTCTGTAGGCTCCGTGAACTATCATTCTCTGTAGGCTTCGTGACCTGTCAGTTTCTGTAGGCTCCGCGACCTATCATTCTCTGTAGGCTCCGTGACCTATCATTCTCTGTAGGCTTCGTGACCTGTCAGTTTCTGTAGGCTCCGTGACCTATCATTCTCTGTAGGCTCCGTGACCTATCATTCTCTGTAGGCTCCGTGACCTATCATTCTCTGTAGGCTCCGTGACCTATCATTCTCTGTAGGCTCCGTGACCTGTCATTCTCTGTAGGCTCCGTGACCCATCATTCTCTGTAGGCTCCGTGACCTATCATTCTCTGTAGGCTCCGTGACCTGTCAGTTTCTGTAGGCTCCGTGACCTGTCATTCTCTGTAGGCTCCGTGACCTGTCAGTTTCTGTAGGCTCCGTGACCTATCATTCTCTGTAGGCTCCGTGACCTATCATTCTCAGTAGGCTCCGTGACCTATCATTCTCTGTAGGCTCCGTGACCTGTCATTCTCTGTAGGCTCCGTGACCTATCATTCTCTGTAGGCTCCGTGACCCATCATTCTCTGTAGGCTTCGTGACCTATCATTCTCTGTAGGCTCCGTGACCTATCATTCTCTGTATGCTCCGTGACCTATCATTCTCTGTAGGTTCCGTGACCTCTCATTCTCTGTAGGCTCCGTGACCTATCATTCTCTGTAGGCTCCGTGACCTGTCAGTTTCTGTAGGCTCCGTGACCTATCATTCTCTGTAGGCTTCGTGACCTGTCATTCTCTGTAGGCTCCGTGACCTGTCATTTTCTGTAGGCTCCGTGACCTATCATTCTCTGTAGGCTCCGTGACCTGTCAGTTTCTGTAGGCTCCGTGACCTATCATTCTCTGTAGGCTTCGTGACCTGTCATTCTCTGTAGGCTCCGTGACCTGTCATTTTCTGTAGGCTCCGTGACCTATCATTCTCTGTAGGCTCCGTGACCTGTCAGTTTCTGTAGGCTCCGTGACCTGTCAGTCTCTGTAGGCTCCGTGACCTGTCATTCTCTGTAGGCTCCGTGACCTGTCAGTTCTCTGTAGGCTCCGTGACCTGTCATTCTCTGTAGGCTCCGTGACCTATCATTCTCTGTAGGCTCCGTGACCTGTCAGTTTCTGTAGGCTCCGTGACCTGTCAGTCTCTGTAGGCTCCGTGACCTGTCATTCTCTGTAGGCTCCGTGACCTGTCATTCTCTGTAGGCTCCGTGACCTGTCAGTTTCTGTAGGCTCCGTGACCTATCATTCTCTGTAGGCTCCGTGACCTGTCAGTTTCTGTAGGCTCCGTGACCTATCATTCTCTGTAGGCTCCGTGACCTGTCATTCTCTGTAGGCTCCGTGACCTGTCAGTTTCTGTAGGCTCCGTGACCTATCATTCTCTGTAGGCTCCGTGACCTATCATTCTCTGTAGGCTCCGTGACCTGTCATTCTCTGTAGGCTCCGTGACCTGTCAGTCTCTGTAGGCTCCGTGACCTGTCAGTTTCTGTAGGCTCCGTGACCTATCATTCTCTGTAGGCTCCGTGACCTATCATTCTCTGTAGGCTCCGTGACCTGTCAGTTTCTGTAGGCTCCGTGACCTGTCAGTTTCTGTAGGCTCCGTGACCTGTCAGTTTCTGTAGGCTCCGTGACCTATCATTCTCTGTAGGCTCCGTGACCTGTCATTCTCTGTAGGCTTCGTGACCTGTCAGTTTCTGTAGGCTCCATGACCTATCGTTCTCTGTAGGCTCCGTGACCTGTCATTCTCTGTAGGCTCCGTGACCCATCATTCTCTGTAGGCTTCGTGACCTGTCAGTTTCTGTAGGCTCCGTGACCTATCATTCTCTGTAGGCTCCGTGACCTATCATTCTCTGTAGGCTCCGTGAACTATCATTCTCTGTAGGCTCCGTGACCCATCATTCTCTGTAGGCTCCGTGACCTGTCAGTTTCTGTAGGCTCCGCGACCTATCATTCTCTGTAGGCTCCGTGACCCATCATTCTCTGTAGGCTCCGTGACCTGTCAGTTTCTGTAGGCTTCGTGAACTATCATTCTCTGTAGGCTCCGTGACCTATCATTCTCTGTAGGCTCCGTGACCTATCATTCTCTGTAGGCTCCGTGACCTGTCATTCTCTGTAGGCTCCGTGACCTGTCAGTTTCTGTAGGCTCCGTGAACTGTCAGTTTCTGTAGGCTCCGTGACCTATCATTCTCTGTAGGCTCCGTGACCTGTCATTCTCTGTAGGCTCCGTGACCTATCATTCTCTGTAGGCTCCGTGACCTATCATTCTCTGTAGGCTCCGTGAACTATCATTCTCTGTAGGCTTCGTGACCTGTCATTCTCTGTAGGCTCCGTGACCTGTCAGTTTCTGTAGGCTCCGTGACCCATCATTCTCTGTAGGCTCCGTGACCCATCATTCTCTGTAGGCTCCGTGACCCATCATTCTCTGTAGGCTTCGTGACCTGTCAGTTTCTGTAGGCTCCGTGACCCATCATTCTCTGTAGGCTTCGTGACCTGTCATTCTCTGTAGGCTCCGTGACCTGTCATTCTCTGTAGGCTTCGTGACCTGTCATTCTCTGTAGGCTCCGTGACCTGTCATTCTCTGTAGGTTCCGTGACCTATCATTCTCTGTAGGCTCCGTGACCTGTCAGTTTCTGTAGGCTCCGTGACCTATCATTCTCTGTAGGCTCCGTGACCTGTCATTCTCTGTAGGCTCCGTGACCTATCATTCTCTGTAGGCTCCGTGACCTATCATTCTCTGTAGGCTCCGTGAACTATCATTCTCTGTAGGCTCCGTGACCCATCATTCTCTGTAGGCTTCGTGACCTGTCAGTCTATGTAGGCTCCGTGACCTGTCAGTTTCTGTAGGCTCCGTGACCTATCATTCTCTGTAGGCTCCGTGACCTATCATTCTCTGTATGCTCCGTGACCTGTCAATATCTAGGCTCCGTGACCTATCAGCCTTTATATACTACGTGAGACAACTGGTCTTAGTTGGAATGTGAACAGGTCAAAACTCCACATCCCTAGTCCTCTAATGGCAATGAATCAAGTGGGAACCCCAATCCACAAGGGATTAGGGAGGCAGAGCATCTCATGCTGCTCCATAAAGCAATAGGGATTAGGGAGGCAGAGCATCTCATGCTGCTCCATAAAGCAATAGGGATTAGGGAGGCAGAGCATCTCATGCTGCTCCATAGAGCAATAGGGATTAGGGAGGCAGAGCATCTCATGCTGCCCCATAAAGCAATAGGGATTAGGGAGGTAGAGCATCTCATGCTGCTCCATAAAGCAATAGGGATTAGGGAGGTAGAGCATCTCATGCTGCTCCATAAAGCAATAGGGATTAGGGAGGCAGAGCATCTCATGCTGCTCCATAAAGCAATAGGGATTAGGGAGGCAGAGCATCTCATGCTGCTCCATAAAGCAATAGAGATTAGGGAGGCAGAGCATCTCATGCTGCTCCATAAAGCAATAGGGATTAGGGAGGCAGAGCATCTCATGCTGCTCCATAAAGCAATAGGGATTAGGGAGGCAGAGCATCTCATGCTGCTCCATAAAACAATAGGGATTAGGGAGGTAGAGCATCTCATGCTGCTCCATAAAGCAATAGGGATTAGGGAGGCAGAGCATCTCATGCTGCTCCATAAAGCAATAGGGATTAGGGAGGCAGAGCATCTCATGCTGCTCCATAAAGCAATAGGGATTAGGGAAGCAGAGCATCTCATGCTGCTCCATAAAGCAATAGGGATAAGGGAGGCAGAGCATCTCATGCTGCTCCATAAAACAATAGGGATTAGGGAGGCAGAGCATCTCATGCTGCTCCATAAAGCAATAGGGATTAGGGAGGCAGAGCATCTCATGCTGCTCCATAAAGCAATAGGGATAAGGGAGGCAGAGCATCTCATGCTGCTCCATAAAACAATAGGGATTAGGGAGGCAGAGCATCTCATGCTGCTCCATAAAGCAATAGGGAGTAGGGAGGCAGAGCATCTCATGCTGCTCCATAAAGCAATAGGGATTAGGGAGGCAGAGCATCTCATGCTGCTCCATAAAGCAATAGGGATTAGGGAGGCAGAGCATCTCATGCTGCTCCATAAAGCAATAGGGATAAGGGAGGCAGAGCATCTCATGCTGCTCCATAAAACAATAGGGGTTAGGGAGGCAGAGCATCTCATGCTGCTCCATAAAGCAATAGGGATTAGGGAGGCAGAGCATCTCATGCTGCTCCATAAAGCAATAGGGATTAGGGAGGCAGAGCATCTCATGCTGCTCCATAAAACAATAGGGATTAGGGAGGCAGAGCATCTCATGCTGCTCCATAAAGCAATAGGGATTAGGGAGGCAGAGCATCTCATGCTGCTCCATAAAGCAATAGGGATTAGGGAGGCAGAGCATCTCATGCTGCTCCATAAAGCAATAGGGATTAGGGAGGCAGAGCATCTCATGCTGCTCCATAAAGCAATAGGGATTAGGGAGGCAGAGCATCTCATGCTGCTCCATAAAGCAATAGGGATTAGGGAGGCAGAGCATCTCATGCTGCTCCATAAAGCAATAGGGATTAGGGAGGCAGAGCATCTCATGCTGCTCCATAAAGCAATAGGGATTAGGGAGGCAGAGCATCTCATGCTGCTCCATAAAGCAATAGGGAGTAGGGAGGCAGAGCATCTCATGCTGCTCCATAAAGCAATAGGGATTAGGGAGGCAGAGCATCTCATGCTGCTCCATAAAGCAATAGGGATAAGGGAGGCAGAGCATCTCCTGCTGCTCCATAAAACATTAGGGATTATGGAGGCAGAGCATCTCATGCTGCTCCATAAAGCAATAGGGATTAGGGAGGCAGAGCATCTCATGCTGCTCCATAAAGCAATAGGGATTAGGGAGGCAGAGCATCTCATGCTGCTCCATAAAGCAATAGGGATTAGGGAGGCAGAGCATCTCATGCTGCTCCATAAAGCAATAGGGATAAGGGAGGCAGAGCATCTCCTGCTGCTCCATAAAGCAATAGGGATTATGGAGGCAGAGCATCTCATGCTGCTCCATAAAGCAATAGGGATTATGGAGGCAGAGCATCTCATGCTGCTCCATAAAGCAATAGGGATTAGGGAGGCAGAGCATCTCATGCTGCTCCATAAAGCAATAGGGATTAGGGAGGCTGAGCATCTCATGCTGCTCCATAAAGCAATAGGGATTAGGGAGGCAGAGCATCTCATGCTGCTCCATAAAGCAATAGGGATTAGGGAGGCAGAGCATCTCATGCTGCTCCATAAAGCAATAGGGATAAGGGAGGCAGAGCATCTCCTGCTGCTCCATAAAGCAATAGGGATTAGGGAGGCAGAGCATCTCATGCTGCTCCATAAAGCAATAGGGATTAGGGAGGCAGAGCATCTCATGCTGCTCCATAAAGCAATAGGGATTAGGGAGGCAGAGCATCTCATGCTTCTCCATAAAGCAATAGGGATTAGGGAGGCAGAGCATCTCATGCTGCTCCATAAAGCAATAGGGATTAGGGAGGCAGAGCATCTCATGCTGCCCCATAAAGCAATAGGGATAAGGGAGGCAGAGCATCTCATGCTGCTCCATAAAGCAATAGGGATTAGGGAGGTAGAGCATCTCATGCTGCTCCATAAAGCAATAGGGATAAGGGAGGCAGAGCATCTCATGCTGCTCCATAAAGCAATAGGGATTAGGGAGGTAGAGCATTTCATGCTGCTCCATAAAGCAATAGGGATTAGGGAGGCAGAGCATCTCATGCTGCTCCATAAAGCAACAGGGATTAGGGAGGCAGAGCATCTCATGCTGCTCCATAAAGCAATAGGGATTAAGGAGGCAGAGCATCTCATGCTGCTCCATAAAGCAATAGGGATTAGGGAGGCAGAGCATCTCATGCTGCTCCATAAAGCAATAGGGATTAGGGAGGCAGAGCATCTCATGCTGCTCCATAAAGCAATAGGGATTAGGGAGGCAGAGCATCTCATGCTGCTCCATAAAGCAATAGGGATTAGGGAGGCAGAGCATCTCATGCTGCTCCATAAAGCAATAGGGATTAGGGAGGCAGAGCATCTCATGCTGCTCCATAAAGCAATAGGGATTAGGGAGGCAGAGCATCTCATGCTGCTCCATAAAGCAATAGGGATTAGGGAGGCAGAGCATCTCATGCTGCTCCATAAAGCAATATGGATTAGGGAGGCAGAGCATCTCATGCTGCTCCATAAAGCAATAGGGATTAGGGAGGTAGAGCATCTCATGCTGCTCCATAAAGCAATAGGGATTAGGGAGGCAGAGCATCTCATGCTGCTCCATAAAACAATAGGGATTAGGGAGGCAGAGCATCTCATGCTGCTCCATAAAGCAATAGGGATTAGGGAGGTAGAGCATCTCATGCTGCTCCATAAAGCAATAGGGATTAGGGAGGCAGAGCATCTCATGCTGCTCCATAAAACAATAGGGATTAGGGAGGTAGAGCATCTCATGCTGCTCCATAAAGCAATGGGGATAAGGGAGGCAGAGCATCTCATGCTGCTCCATAAAGCAATAGGGATTAGGGAGGTAGAGCATCTCATGCTGCTCCATAAAGCAATAGGGATAAGGGAGGCAGAGCATCTCATGCTGCTCCATAAAGCAATAGGGATTAGGGAGGTAGAGCATCTCATGCTGCTCCATAAAGCAATGGGGATAAGGGAGGCAGAGCATCTCATGCTGCTCCATAAAGCAATAGGGATTAGGGAGGCAGAGCATCTCATGCTGCTCCATAAAGCAATAGGGATTAGGGAGGCAGAGCATCTCATGCTGCTCCATAAAGCAATAGGGATTAGGGAGGCAGAGCATCTCATGCTGCTCCATAAAGCAATAGGGATTAGGGAGGCAGAGCATCTCATGCTGCTCCATGAAGCAATAGGGATTAGGGAGGCAGAGCATCTCATGCTACTCCATAAAGCAATAGGGATTAGGGAGGCAGAGCATCTCATGCTGCTCCATAAAGCAATAGGGATTAGGGAGGCAGAGCATCTCATGCTGCTCCATAAAGCAATAGGGATTAGGGAGGTAGAGCATCTCATGCTGCTCCATAAAGCAATAGGGATAAGGGAGGCAGAGCATCTCATGCTGCTCCATAAAGCAATAGGGATTAGGGAGGCAGAGCATCTCATGCTGCTCCATAAAGCAATAGGGATTAGGGAGGCAGAGCATCTCATGCTGCTCCATAAAGCAATAGGGATAAGGGAGGCAGAGCATCCCATGCTGCTCCATAAAGAAATAGGATAAGTTGCCTTCGTCCAGAAATTACGGTAGTTGCAGTCGCTGTTCGTTCTGCGGGTGAAGAGTTAGATCAGCAGAAACTCTAGTTGTGTTCATAGGGAAGCTGCTCGAATTATTCGGTTTCTCCCAACCCTGGAATAGGATGGAGGGAGGGAATGATTGTGTTGTACGGCCCATCAGCCATCGTAGGCTATGTAAGGCCATTAAGCACGAAAATCTCTAGAACAGTTTAGAGTAAACGCAAATCAAGTAACGGCGTCCCTAGTTATTCGCCTCTTACGAATCGTTGAGGGAGACGCGGTGGGTCAATTCTTACCCCCACACACAGGGAGACGCGGTGGGTCAATTCTTACCCCGAACCCACAGGGGAATAATAGAATGAATAGCTGAATAGGTTGAAGATGACAATCTTGTCCTGATGTCTACGGGACATCTATTCACCAAGGAGAGGTATTGTGGAAGAAAATGAGATGATGATTACAGGTTCATTCCTCAGAAAGTAAAACGTGGTCTTTGATCATTCTAAAAGGAGCTGGACGTTTTTTACACTCAATGTTCCTCATTTTTACATCCCCACGCATGTGTCATATGGATCAGAATAAAGATGTCCTTCTTCTTCCCAAGTAAGCCACGTGACAGTTTAAGAATGCGTTTCTAATCCTTTGCCGGATTTTGGTTCCATATTCCTCCCCCGCAAACATAGCCTTCAAGCCTGATTTTTATATCTGCGAGGAAACTATTCATACTTTTCGGAGAGAAGACCAGTTTTAACAAAACATGTATGATCTGATACCGCTCAGCACGAAAGGCGTGGAGCCCGTATGTACTTGCCGACAGACCGACATGTCTACAGATACATATACAGATACTGTATTCGTCGCCTTTTCAGGAATTCATCTCGTCCAGCACACACATGTATAAGACACAATTAAGTGTTATGACAAAAATATGTACATACATAAAGTTGTTAAAATTAATTAGGAAAATTTTCGGGATGAATACAATGGAAACAATGAAAACAGTGTGACTATTTACTAAAGTAAAGAAAACAATCCTCATGGGTCATTTCTTGGGTTGTTTTCTCTCCACTGCTCCTTCCCCTACCTTTCCTCCAACAACCCCCCAACCCCCATCCCGTCCCTCCCCCTCCCTCTGCACTGGTTGCTGTTTACTTATATGAAAAAGAATGAACTTTGCCCTTTTAGACGTTCGGTCTGGCCTTGATTAAGTCTTATGGTGACAAACGAAGCAGCACGGCAGGCGAGTGGTAGAGCGCAGTGCAAACATTTCAGAGGTCGAGCGTTTAACTCCCCCAACCAATAATTCCAAATCTTGTTTTCGTCTCTTACGCTTTTATTGTGGGGGTGGTGGGTGGTGAGATGAGGAAAGGGGTGAAGGCTGGTCGAGGAAGGTAGAGTGGAAGATAGAGTGGAAGGGAGAGTGGAAGGGAGAGTGGAAGGGAGAGTGGAAGGGAGAGTGGAAGGGAGAGTGGGAGGGAGGAGGCGGAATAAACTCTGGCATGAACCTGAGAGCACTACGACAGAGGGATTATGAGTAGACAAAAACTTGGATGAAGAGGAGGAGGACACAAAGAAACGGGACACGGACGACGCAAACCCCGACAGAGACACACACAGAGAGAGAGAGAGAGAGAGAGAGAGAGAGAGAGAGAGAGAGAGAGAGAGAGAGAGAGACAGAGAGAGAGAGAGAGAGAGAGAGAGACAGACAGACAGAGAGAGAGAGGGAGGGAGAGAGAGAGACAGACAGACAGAGAGAGAGAGAGAGAGAGAGAGAGAGAGAGACAGAGAGAGAGAGAGAGAGAGAGAGAGAGAGAGAGAGAGAGAGAGAGAGAGAGAGAGAGAGAGAGAGAGAGAGAGAGAGAGAGAGACAGAGAGAGAGAGAGAGAGAGAGAGAGAGAGAGAGAGAGAGAGAGAGAGAGAGAGAGAGAGAGAGAGAGAGAGAGGGAGAGAGGGAGGGAGGAAAGGTAGGGGGTGGGGGGCGGGAGCGAAACGTATTATGTGCTCTATTTCTTACGTCAAACGAAAGACTCCTTTTCGCTCAGCGTTCAGTGTCACCGAGTTCGCCGCCAGGGCGAAGAGAGTCTCTCGCTTGCTTTGTCCATTTGCGATTGGTTACAGGTCTGCACGCGGTTGTTATGCCACCAGTCTCTCGCTCGAACGTCTCGGTAACTTCGCATTACTCACACTGGTGGGCTTGTAACATGCAAGGGATATCATGTGAGATGACTTTGACCCCGAGCCCAGAAAACGCAGATGCTCCGTAGTTTGTTGCAGACTCAGTGAGAAAAGGACAGATACTGATCAACGCAACAGTGTGTCTACCTCCAGAAAGATCCATCCACGGCGCAGGGTGTTCAGGAACAGAGGGCGTTGGCCTGTTCTAAAACAGGATTTGGTCAAGTTCTAGCAATAAGCCGTATCAACATTCTAACATCAACTTTGGAGTTGGTCTTGAGTGCAGTGCCCGATTGATTTTGGATTTCCATAATTGTCTGTACGATGGACGATGTACCCGAGTGCTCTCTCTCCCTCCCTCCCTCTCTCTCTCTTTCCCTCCTTTCCAGCTGCCAACACGTCCATGCTTTCAGTGAAATCTAAAACGCATAGCCCTTCTGTCAGTGAATTATTTCTTCGTAAATTTATACCATTTATAAACCATTGCTCAGAACGAAAACCATCAGTAAATAGTGAAAAGTTAAAGCAATACTACACCTCCCTCCCAATCTGTCACCTGGAATACTTGGTTAGGTTCAAGATGCACGCAAAGTCCAGGCAGTCTTCCATAGAGAGTGGCATATGCAGACAGGAAGACATTGTGCATGCAGCCAACACCAACACCCCACACGATGACGGGACGACCCACGCGGCTCTTTGTTTGCCTTCGCTAGATCAAAATATGCATGTTGTGATGACCTACTCCTTGAATGGGGTTACGCTCTCATCACAGGTTAATAAATGTGTGTCTGAAGTGGAAGACATCTGAGGCAAAAACACTGGGTAAGGAAATGGAAACACTTGTTATCAACACGTCGTTTATTGAAAACAATACATTTAGATGCACAGTCCACACGCAAACCAAACATCTTATGCGAGACATTCAATTGTTCAAGCTTTATCACGGCACAAGAAAACACGCATTCATGAACAAAAAAGCAAGTGTCAAATTTGTCATTTTCGTTCTTTCCATTGTCTCCCTTTGACTCACAGTTTCCATGCAGCGGTTAATGTCCGTAAAAACAATGTCCGTAAAAACAATGTCCGTAAAAACAACGGCCTTGCGAAGTCAAACTGCAACTAGATGACAGAGAAAACACTGTAACCTACAACAGCTCCCTCCATTTGAGCACAGAATCGGGAAAAACCTATGACAGTACATGCATTCATCCAACCACTGACATATTCAGGATAGACCACGTCATTACAATATTTCTTTACCATATCTGGTTTCATACCACCCTCCTTGGAACTGCCTGCAGGATGAGTCACTAGGAGGTCCTCATCCACGGAACATGACTGGCCGTTTCTAGCAGTCAGGAGTTGGGCACAACAGGACTGATTCAATCTATTAATCAGAGGAGTTGACGCCTTGTACCTTGACAATAGGTCTCGAAACTTGAGATGCAAAAGCGGACAGGGCACAGCCCACTAGCTCCAATATGCATTCCACAGATTTAATTCATCATGCACATGTCGGTTCTGTAGCATTTCAGCCTTTGTGTCTCACTCGTCTTCTTTCACATAAGACTTGAGGTAGATGGGTTTGGACGAATCTATTGCTCTCTTCTGTGCTTTCTTCAGTCTTGTGGACAGAGGAGGCAACACGCTCTGTGGGAGGTTCACCTGAAATCAACATGGGTGTAACTTGAAGCAGACGTTCTCGCAGGAGACATTGCAAGGCATGTAGTAACAGTTATACAGTCATCGCATAACATCACACTGCCTCTATTTTCTCCATACCTAAGACATAAACATCAAAACCATTTCCAAAAACTGTGTAGGGCTGGATACACGTGCCCTGAGAACACATAATAGAATATGTATGGGAGATAGGAACTAAAGCGCTTAAATTGTGTACCTTACATTCAGCACAAAGAAGAGTACGACCCATTAAAACAATTTTATGTCAAGCAAATACATTTTGAATACGTGAAAATATCACACAACCAAATCTTTTTTATTGCCCCTTTTCTCGACTTCTGCTCCATCCCTCCAAATCCTTTTTCAGTCATTCTAGCCTGTTTTTTCACACATCTCATTCTTTCTCCTGTCCACCCCTTCAATCTAATCTTATTCGTGCAGTCTTTTACGCATTTCACCTTGTCTCCTGTCCGTCCCAAGAAGTTTGATCCATTCAGACAATTCCCACCAACACTTTCTATAAGAATTTTCTTATTTGTATGAAATGAACTGAACTCGTTTGGGGCAGGGCATAAGGATGGCTAAGCCCACCTTCAATCCCTACCCTACACCTCACCCCCAACTTCCCCTCCCCACACCCCTACCCCCTTTGAGTGGCAAAGGGAAGACACAGACTTCTAACCACTTATCCTGCCCCCCCCCCCCCCCCTTCTGACTGAGACCAGCTGTGTCCCAGACCTGACCCCTCTTCTCCTTCACACTCCTGTGCTTTCCTCCTAAACAACATGCTGCCTCTGCCATCAAAGACTTCACGCCCCGGGGCGAGGGAAGAGGAGTGTCCCACGGAAATGTTCTCATGCTGCATGCAACACAACTCAAACACAAGACACGGAGATGATCACAGTAGCACTGCTGACTCGAAGTGTTTTTGCAATAAACGCTCACAGCTCCACAGCCAAGACCAGAGGCTCTGCTTGTACAATGAGCAGTGCAGCTTTATAGTTAGGCCTCTTGGCTATGATACTGGCACCCAGAGTTCAATCCTGGAATGGGGCAACACCCGACAAAGGTCCCAACACTATTTTTATATACCAAATGGTCATGATCACAGCACTACTGGTGCCTTCGAGTGCTGTTGCAACCGAACTTCAGACTGCATGCAGTTGTCTGAGACTGCAAGACAGGAGGTCAAGGAAGCAGTTCTGCCTGGCTGCACATTGGACATGGCCTGTGTCTGGGTGCAGTCTGCACATTTCAGCCTTCAGCCAGGGTGCCCAGCCACTGTGTGTGTGTGTGTGTGAAAGAAAGATGAACAACACACGCACAGGACTGTCGGTGGAGATCACAGCGTTTCTCTCTCTCTTTCTCTCTCCAATTCCTTACCATTACCCCCTGTCAGCCTGCATTACCCCACGGCCAGCCTCTCTACATCCATCTTCACCATGTCTCTGTCTCTTCAGCATCCCCAACCACCCGTCTTTCTTCTACCTCAACACGTCAACTGCCCCCCCCCCCCCCCCCCCCCCCCCCCCACAGCATGATACACCTCTTAAATGAAATAACAAGTTGGAACTTGGCGGCATACACGTATTTCACATTTTAGATGAGACGAAGATAGGATGGATCCAAACTTAATCATATAATAACTAATCATTGTTGTATGGGCTGGAATCTGTCTGTCTGCCTGCCCCCCCCCCCCCCCCCCTCACCCCGATATCAGTTTGTGTACTGTGGGAGTTGTCTACCCTATTTGTAACACCCCCCACCCCCCCCACCAGTTTGAACATACCTTTTAATGTAAGATAGGTCGTTGGACTTAATAAAGTCATCATCAATCTCTCTCTCTCTCTCTCTCAAGAATGAAATACGTCTGTGCATGATGGAATAATTATATGCTTTGCAAATTATGACATTAACATCTGTAGATTTGTGAGCACTTCTTTATTTCACGAATTTAACAGAAGACAGATAGCCATGCAAATGATAGAAGCTAATCAGTGACGTTGATTCTGAGTTTCCTGGTACTGGGCCGAAGGCCTATACAATAAAGTTGCTCTCTCTCAGTAGTAT
>JAWQFJ010026263.1:0-12500 GCA_034096865.1 Theodoxus fluviatilis | reverse complement strand
TCCAGAAGTTCGATGGTCTTCATGACACCTGTACGTATGCTGAATGAAGAAAAATTCCGCCAGAGGGTCATTGGGAGTTTTTCCAGTGTTCTCAACCCCAGAACTGTGCAGTACAATCGGGTAGAGGAGGTCAAACGGGTTGCGCAAGCTTGCTGCACTGTGAGGACACGCTCTCGCCCTAAACCGCCTTCCGCCTCTGCTCTACAAATTCCCAGCTCGAAACCCGCGGCTTTTGACCGTCCCCGCTTTCTCCAGAAGTACGGTCACCTTCTCCATGGCGACAACAAATGGCGGGAGGAAATCTGTCGGGAACAATATGAAGGTAAGGTCAACCTAGAGACGGTAACTTTCACCTCTGTTGCTTACAAAAGATTGCACTGAAGAAGTATACTTGACAGTCTTGTCATGCAAAACTTACCAGAAAATCATGTTGCAACTTATCTCCTGGCTAGAAAGCAAACTAGTCATGTTTCTGTCGCAACTTATCTACATGCTTTTAAAGCAACACACTGGTGTATATGTTGCAACTTATGTTCTAACTTGAAAGCAACCTACTTATGCATGGGGTATGTTGCAACTTCTCTCCTAGTTTGAGAGCAACCTACATATGTTTATGTTGTTTAAAAGCAACCTGGTGATGTTTGTGTTGCAACTCATCTCCTAGCTTCAGAGTGACCTATTGATGTACAGTACATGTTGTCACGTACCTCCTAGCTTCAGAATAACCTACTGCTGTTTATGTTGCAACTAATCTCCTAGTTTCAGAACAATCTATTGATGTTTATGTTGTCACTTATCTCCTCGCTTGAGAGCAACCTACTGCTGTTTATGTTGCCACTTATCTCCTAGCTTCAGAACAATCTACTGATGTTTATGTTCTCACATTTCCTAGCTTGAGAGCAACCTACTGCTGTTTATGATGCCACCTATCTCCTAGCTTCAGAGCGACCTACTGCTGTTTATGTTGCAACTTTTCTCCTCGCTTGAGAGCAACCTACTGCTGTTTATGTTGCTACGTATCTCATAGGTTGAGAGCAACCTACTAATGTTTATGTTGCCATTTGTCTCATAGCTTGAGAGCAACCTACTGATTTTGATGTTGCCACCTGTCTCATAGCTTGAGAGCAACCTACTGCTATTTATGTTGCCATTTGTCTCCTAGCTAGAGAGCAATCTACTGCTGTTAATGTTGCCATTTGTCTCATAGCTTGAGAGCAACCTACTGCTGTTTATGTTGCCATTTGTCTCATATCTAGAGAGCAACCTACTGCTGTTTATGTTGCCATTTGTCTCATAGCTTGAGAGCAACCTACTGATTTTTATGTTGCTACCTGTCTCATAGCTTAAGATCAACCTACTGGTTTTTATGTTGCCACCTGTCTCATAGCTTGAGAGCAACCTACTGCTGTTTATGTTGCCATTTGTCTCATAGCTTGAGAGCAACCTACTGCTGTTTATGTTGCCATTTGTCTCATAGCTTGAGAGCAACCTACTGATTTTGATGTTGCCACCTGTCTCATAGCTTGAGAGCAACCTACTGCTGTTTATGTCACCACTTATCTCCTAGCTTGAGAGCAACCTACTGATTTTTTTGTTGCCATTTGTCTCATAGCTAGAGAGCAACCTACTGCTGTTTATGTTGCCATTTGTCTCCTAGCTAGAGAGCAACCTACTGCTGTTTATGTTGCCATTTGTCTTCTAGCTAGAGAGCAACCTACTGCGGTTTATGTTGCCATCTGTCTCATAGCTTGAGATCAACCTACTGCTGTTTATGTTGCCACCTGTCTCATAGCTTGAGGGCAACCTACTGCTGTTTATGTTGCCATTTGTCTCATAGCTAGAGAGCAACCTACTGATTTTTATGTTGCCACCTGTCTCATAGCTAGAGAGCAACCTACTGCTGTTTATGTTGCCATTTGTCTCATAGCTAGAGAGCAACCTACTGCTTTTATGTTGCCACCTGTCTCCTAGCTAGAGAGCTACCTACTGCTGTTTATGTTTCCATTTGTCTCATAGCTAGAGAGCAACCTACTGATTTTTATGTTGCCACTTCTCTCATAGCTTGAGAGCAAACTACTTTTTATGTCGCCACTTATCTCCTAGCTTGAGAGCAACGTACTGCTGTTTATGTTGCTACGTATCTCATAGCTTGAGAGCAACCTACTAATGTTTATGTTGCCATTTGCCTCATAGCTAGAGAGCAACCTACTGAATTTTATGTTGCCACCTGTCTCATAGCTTGAGAGCAACCTACTGCTGTTTATGTCGCCACTTATCTCCTAGCTTGAGAGCTACCTACTGCTGTTTATGTTGCCATTTGTCTCATAGCTTGAGAGATAACTACTGCTGTTTATGTTGCCATTTGTCTCATAGCTTGAGAGCAACCTACCGATTTTTATGTTGCCACCTGTCTCATAGCTAGAGAACAACCTACTGCTGTTTATGTCGCCACTTATCTCCTAGCTTGAGAGCAACTTACTGCTGTTTATGTTGCCATTTGTCTCCCAGCTAGAGAGCAACCTAATGCTGTTTATGTTGCCATTTTTGACTCACATGCGAAGCAAAAGTGAGTCTATGTACTGAGCCGTATCGTCCGTCCGTCCGGGCGTCCGTCCGTCCGTCCGTCCGTAAAAAACTTAAACGTTGGATTTTTCTCGGAGACTATTAAGTCTATCAACACCAAATGTGGCATGATGGTGTATGATGACAAGGCCTCAAAAAACATACATAGTGACTTGACCTTGCTTCAAGGTCAAGGTCACAGGAGCCATAAATGTGGTCTCAAAAACAGTCATTTTTCACATTTTCCCAATTTTCTCCCACGTTATTGAGAATGGCGACCTTAGCTACAAGTGGTATATAGGTCAAAGCAAGCCCTATCTTTTGATACCAGTTTGGTTGACCTTGCTTCAAGGTCAAGGTCACAGGAGCTCTTCAAAGTTGGATTGTATACATATTTTGAAGTGACCTTGACCCTGAACTATGGAAGATAACTGTTTCAAACTTAATAATTATGTGGGGCACATGTTATACTTTCATCATGAGACACATTTGCTCACATATCATCAAGGTCAAGGTCACTTTGACTCTTATGAAATGTGACCAAAATGGGTAGTGAACCACTAAAAGTGACTATATCTCATGGTAGAAAGTGCCAATAAGCACCATTGTGCTTCCTATGTCTTGAATTAACAGCTTTGTGTTGCATGACCTTGGATGACCTTGACCTTGGGTCAAGGTCACATGTATTTTGGTAGGAAAAATGTGTAAAGCATTTCTTTATGTATGATGTCATTGGTAGGTTTAGTTGTTTGACCTTGACCTTGAAGGTCACCTGAAGGTCAAGGTCATATAAAGGTCAAGGTCAAGCATGTGAGTCGTATGGGCTTTGCCCTTCTTGTTCTCCTAGCTAGAGAGCAACCTACTGCTGTTTATGTTGCCATTTGTCTTCTAGCTAGAGAGCAACCTACTGCTGTTTATGTTGCCATTTGTCTCATAGCTTGAGATCAACCTACTGCTGTTTATGTTGCCACCTGTCTTATAGCTTGAGGGCAACCTACTGCTGTTTATGTTGCCATTTGTCTCATAGCTAGAGAGCAACCTGCTGCTGTTTATGTTGCCACCTGTCTCATAGCTAGAGAGGAACCTACTGCTGTTTATGTCGCCACTTATCTCCTAGCTTGAGAGCAACATACTGCTGTTTATGTTGCCATTTGTCTCATAGCTAGAGAGGAACCTACTGCTGTTTATGTTGCCATTTGTCTCATAGCTAGAGAGCAACCTACTGATTTTTATGTTGCCACCTGTCTCATAGCTTGAGAGCAACCTACTGCTGTTTATGTTGCCATTTGTCTCATAGCTTGAGAGCAACCTACTGCTGTGTATGTCGCCACTTATCTCCTAGCTTGAGAGCAACCTACTGCTGTTTATGTTGCCATTTGCCTCATAGCTAGAGAGCAACCTACTGATGTTTATGTTGCCACCTGTCTCATAGCTTGAGAGCAACCTACTGCTGTTTATGTCGCCACTTATCTCCTAGCTTGAGAGCTACCTACTGCTGTTTATGTTTCCTTTTGTCTCATAGCTAGAGAGCAACCTACTTCTGTTTATGTTGCCACCTGTCTCCTAGCTAGAGAGTAACATACTGCTGTTTATGTTGCCATTTGTCTCATAGCTTGAGAGCAACCTACTGCTGTTTGTGTCGCCACTTATCTCCTAGCTTGAGAGCAACCTACTGCTGTTTATGTTGCCATTTGCCTCATAGCTAGAGAGCAACCTACTGCTGTTTATGTCGCCACTTATCTCCTAGCTTGAGAGCAACCTACTGCTGTTTGTGTCGCCACTTATCTCCTAGCTTGAGAGCAACCTACTGCAGTTTATGTTGCCATTTGCCTCATAGCTAGAGAGCAACCTACTGCTGTTTATGTTGCCATTTGCCTCATAGCTTGAGAGCAACCTACTGCTGTTTATGTTACCATTTGTCTCATAGCTTGAGAGCAACCTACATGTGTTTGTGTCGCCACTTATCTCCTAGCTTAAGAGCAACCTACTGCTGTTTATGTTGCCATTTGCCTCATAGCTAGAGAGCAACCTACTGCTGTTTATGTCGCCACTTATCTCCTAGCTTGAGAGCAACCTACTGCTGTTTGTGTCGCCACTTATCTCCTAGCTTGAGAGCAACCTACTGCTGTTTATGTTGCCATTTGCCTCATAGCTAGAGAGCAACCTACTGCTGTTTGTGTCGCCACTTATCTCCTAGCTTGAGAGCAACCTACTGCTGTTTATGTTGCCATTTGTCTCATAGCTTGAGAGCAACCTACTGATTTTTTATTTTGCCACCTGTCTCATAGCTTGAGATCAACCTACTGATATTTATGTTGCCATTTGTCTCATAGCTAGAGAGCAACCTATTGCTGTTTATGTTGCCATTTGTCTCATAGCTAGAGAGCAACCTACTGCTGTTTATGTTGCCATTTGTCTCATAGCTAGAGAGCAACCTACTGATTTTTATGTTGCCTTTTGTCTCATAGCTTGAGAGCAACCTACTGCTGTTTGTGTTGCCATTTATTTCCTAGCTTGAGAGCAACCTACTGGTTTTTATGTTGCCACTTGTCTCATAGCTAGAGAGCAACCTACTGCTGTTTATGTTGCCATTTGCCTCATAGCTTGAGAGCAATCTACTGCTGTTTATGTTGCCATTTGTCTCATAGCTTGAGAGCAACCTACTGCTGTTTATGTTGCCATTTGTCTCCTAGCTTGAGAGCAACCTACTGCTGTTTATGTTGCCTCTTATCTTCTAGCTTAAGAGTGACCTACTGATGTTTATGTTGCCACGTATCTCATAGCCTGAGAGCAACGTACTGCTGTTTATATTGTCATTTGTCTCCAAGCTTGAGAGCAACCTACTGCTCTTTATGCTGCAACTTATCTTTTAGCGTGAGAGCAACCTACTGCTGTTTATGTTCCAACTTACCTCCTAGCTTCAGAGCGACCTACTGATGTTTATGCTCCAACATACTTCCTAGCTTGAGAGCAACCTATTGTTGTTTATGTTGCAATATATATCATGCTTGAGAGTAACATACTGATGTCTATGTTGCAACTTATCTCCTAGCTTGAGGGCAACCTGCTAATGTATATGATGCAACTTATCTCCTAGCTTCATTGCAACCTATTGATGTTTATGTTTCAACTTACCTCCTAGCATGAGAGCAACCTACTGATGCTTACATTCCAACTTATCTCCTAGCTTGAAAGCAACTTACAGAAGCAAGCACCACTTGAAGAAAGACAAGCTCTTGGTGCTAAGGCCATCTTTGAGTTTTAGATGCCAAGGCGGTGGTTGTCGTTTCCTTCTGGCCCCCAGTGTGAGAACACACGCTGTCAACGACACCCCCTGACTGTCGGGCTAACTGATCACTCCTCTACTGCCATATGACTACAAAAACATCTGGGACAATGGATCAGGTCGCAGCAGTATCTCCGCTCCCTCAAGGCCTGTTTAAATCGAGCAAAGCGTATGCCTACTTCGCCATAGCAGCAATCGTATACAACCAGTCGCACGCAGAACCAGACCGAAGCTGCGTCATGCCTGGTTAGACACGACTGCCACTACGACGAGCTAGGCGCAAGCGTTGCGCAATGAAAACAGGCCTCAAGGAGCATTCAAGCCCGAAGCCATTCTGTAAACCCGAGTCAGTAGTATTGACTCTGGCACAGTTCGCAATGAATGCGTAATAGGCTTGACCCTTGGCATTACAGCCTTGCGCCAAAAATAGTTCGTTCTGATACTATTTTTCTCTCCACTTTTTACAGAAATCATTCAGATGTAAAAACTTGGTTCCATTTCAACACGAACATTTTATTGTATCGAATAAACGCTTGTTTGTTGTCTCAACAAGAGTAAGCTAAGAGTTTTGTGCGAAATAGTCTTAGAACTATTTTAACGGCGTATGTCAGTGAGCACATCGGCTATCCCACAAGCCTCTCGTGTGACCTCCGCTTGCATAAATTGGCCAAAAACCTTCCATCACGTGATGTGAACTGTGCTAGAGATACTTTTGCCGGTAGGCGAAATCTCTAGTTTACTAGAATGGCCCGAAGCTGGCGCAAGCTCGCATGAAGGGTTAATCACGCTGCGGTGTGCCATCGCTAGTCTCACTGTATCCGGATATGCTGTTAAGGGGAAAGAGATAAAGCGAGTCAAGCAACTTGCCCGTGAATGCGACTCAAAAATCCAAGCAGTTTCGAACGATACTACCGCTCACCGCAAGCGTTTTTGGGCGAGCAGTCTATCCACTAGCCACCAAGTCTCCATGCACGATTAGCAAGAGGCAAATAACTAGGGAAATGTGACAAATGGAAACTCAATTATTTTTTTGAATTAAAATAATTGTTGTTGAATTAATTTGTACATTGAAGGATAAGTTTGGCGAGTGTAGAGAGAGTGACGTCAAGGGGTTTTGGATATGACGTTTTTCGATCGAGTAGAGAGACTTGGACGAGAATTTGGAGGGAGAGGTCGTATTTGACCAAGTTGAACTAGCAGCGGCGGAAAGATGAGGAGAAGAAAGAGAAAGAAGACGAGGAAGAAGAAGAAGAAGACGATTTAAGAAGAGGAAGACGAGAATTGAAGAAGAGGAAGAGAAAGAAGAGGAAGATGAAGAGAGAGATTTGAAAGGTTCGAGGAAGCCGAGGACGTTGGACCACAGGCAGAGAAAGATGAAGAAGAAGAGGATGGCAGAAGAAGCTGACAGCATGAAGAAGAAGATTGAAGTGCTGGAACTGTCGCCAGAGGCTTTAGTGTCCTCCCCCTTTACACCATCACCGCGGAAAGCGACGGATGTATTGGGGACGACAGCACTCCCACTGAAGTGCTGGACCTGTCGCCAGAGGCTTTAGTGTCCTCCTCCTTTACACCATCACCGCAGAAAGCGACGGACGTATTGGAGACGACAGCACACCCACTGCAAGATGAAGAAGACGATTGAAGAAGACGATTGAAGTGCTGGAACTGTCGCCAGAGGCTTTAGTGTCCTCCCCTTTACACCATCACCGCGGAAAGCGACGGATGTATTGGGGACGACAGCACTCCCACTGAAGTGCTGGACCTGTCGCCAGAGGCTTTAGTGTCCTCCTCCTTTACACCATCACCGCAGAAAGCGACGGACGTATTGGAGACGACAGCACACCCACTGCAAGATGAAGAAGATGATTGAAGAAGAAGAAGACTGCAGAAGAAGAAGAAGAGGAAGAAGAGGAGAAGGACGATGGCAGCACCTTCAGCTCATCAGAGAACGACGACTACATCGGAAGGAGGAGAAGGAGAAAGACATGACGATGGAGTGGATTTTTAAGATGGACAATGAAACGTTGATTGTCAACACGAACATTGATACAGCTGAAGATCCTCGGCAGGATCTCACCACCAAGGTGAATACGTTTCATTTTATTATTATTATATTGTTCTGAACTTGGAAAGAGATTTGTTTTGGTAGTGCGATTGAAATCGCCAGAGATTTGTCTGTTTTGGTAGTGCGATTGAAATCGCCAGAGATTTGTCTGTTTTGGTAGTGCGATTGAAATCGCCAGAGATTTGTCTGTTTTGGTAGTGCGATTGAAATCGCCAGAGATTAATTGAACTACAACAATTCATGTTTTGTATAATTAAATAATTAGATTATTAACAACTGTTATTTTTCTTTGTCTGATTGCAGCTGAATGATGTGAGTGTGTAAAATAGGATTTTATAGTAAACAGAGAAAGAACACGCTACATTCTGAAAAGGGGTAAATACATTTACATCTGTTCTCAGTTGTTTGACACACATAAAAACAAAACTCCAGAACGTGACAGGAAACACGTTACTTGATTTGCTCTTCCTCAAGCCTGTTTCAGTTAACTAATGCGCGATCAATGGCTTTACATAGTCTACATAGGCTGAAAAGCCGTTAAATTGATAGACTTCCGATGACGGGACACACTAGTGGACTCGTTCAAGGAGAGGGGTGTGAGAAAGACACAGCTTCTAATTGGCGTAAATAAATATATATATATATATAAAGGTGACCCGACCATCTGAGCAGGGACGACAGCAGCATTGCCTCTATTTGTGGGCGTCTTTGTACCGTCCAGGACTTCAGTATTAGTCATAACAGATAACAACACTATGCCACCAGTGTCTTACTAACAAATTAGTCCGATACGACATGTGTGTATGTGTGAGAGCGCAGACCCGCGCGCGCGCTCGTGTGTGCGTGCGCGGGTACGTGCGTGCATGTGTGCGTGTGTGTGTATGTGTGTGTATGTGTGTGTGTGAAGGATATATATATATATATATATATATCCTTCACACACACACATACACACATGTTATATCGGACTAATTTGTTAGTAAGACACTGGTGGCATAGTGTTGTTATCTGCTTTTGGTACACAGACACCTCTCATGCTAAATTTCATTGCTTTCTACTCATTGCTTTCCGGAGTTCGTTTCAAGTAAAATCACCATGTTGATGTTGTACATGTCTTCGTTTATGGGCCGCAGACCTGACGAATATAAAGTTCAAAGTACAAAAACAAAAGCTCTGCATTAACTTCTGAGACATCCATGGGCCAAAGACCAAAAAACGAAGACGGGCAGTGTCCGGCCCATTTTCCATGCCCAGAGAGAAAGGAAACCTGAGCTTGCACACAAACAGTGTAGCCTACATGTTGGTGGAAATTCACTTCTAGGACGAATGTTTGATAAGTGGGTACAGACAACACCACTCATTTCCTCCTCCAGCTCATTCCTCTGTACACTGGGGCTACGATTAGACCTATTGCTTCTCCCTGCACGATTTTTAGGCCAATTACTGAGGAAAGGGAATCGTATTTTCTTCACACAGCTATAACACCAATTGTTTTGGTGGTCAAAAGCCCTGCACATCTGTACCACGGACAACAGACAGCCACCTACCCACGCATCCATCCAAAAGCAATCCATTAATCCGTCCGTTCGTCCGTCCATCCATCCAGCATCCACTTATCCATCCATCCTGTTATTCATTCACCTATGCAACCATCCATTCATCCACCCATTCGTCATATACACATCCATCCATTCATTTATCCACCCATCCATCATCAACATGTCCATCCATCCATCCATCCATCCACCCATCTATCCATACATCCTTCTATCCATACATCCTTCCATACATCCATCCATCATCTATCCATACATCCTTCCATCCATCCATCCATCCATCCATCCATCTATTAATTCATCCATCCATCCACCCGCTCATCCATTTATCCATCCATCCATTCACCAATCCATCATCCATTCATATTCTACCTATTCATCCATCTATCCATCCATCCATTCATCCATCCATCCATCCATCCATCCATCCATCCATCCATCCATCCATCCATCATTTATCCATTCACCCATCCATCATTTACCTGTCCAGCCCTCTATCCATACATCCTCCATCCATCCACCCATCCATCCCTCCCTCCCTCCATTCATCCATTTATTCATCCATCCACCCATCCATCATCTACCTGTCCATCCATCCATCCATTAATCCACCCATCCATCCACCCGCCAATCCATTTATCCATCCATCCATCTATTCACCGATCCATCATCCATCCATATTTTACCTATTCATCCATCTACATGTATCTATCCATCAATCTATTCATCCATCCATCCATCCATCTATTCGTCCATCCCTCTATCAATCAGTTTAATATATCCCACTATTCATCTATCCAACCATTCATCCATTTTCTCGTCGAATAAGAATCACGTGTCTTGACTGCATAAGAAGTATGATCAGTTCTCAAAAGAGAAGTTCTCAAAATGCGTCCCCATTTTATTCAGGACAGAGAAGATGGCAGGACATGTATTTTTCTTTGCCCAAAAAACATTTGAGCCTACAGGGTCTGCTCGCCACGGAGATTGCCACAGTGCTGAAGGTCCTGCTGATTCGGCGGGACCGCTATGAAAGGGAGTCCTTTATATATATATATATATATATATATATATATATATATATACTGGATAAGCGACATTTATTTTGCTAACGCTGTGTGGTCCTTTACAATAAACGTTTGAATCAATTACTAGTAATCATACATATACATACTATTTTGGTTTGTTTATTGCAAATAGTTCAGTATCTGTGTATAGGAAATCGTGAATTTGAACAACTTTCATGAGACGGAAAGGAGGAATACCATTCAAAATGTCACGGAACATGCTTAAATGGTTGTCAATGAGACAATGGTGGATATGATGCTACAGCAACGTATGTCCGGTGTTGTTCAAACTTGTCAGGTTTCTTCAGCCAATGATACAGCAGCTACTTGTGAAGTGTAAAGATTTCAATCTCCTGTTTCCGCACTTGCTGTTCATTCCTTAACAGCACTTATTGACTCACATGCGAAGCAAAAGTGAGTCTATGTACTCACCCGTTTCGTCCGTCCGGGCGTCCGGGCGTCCGCGCGTCCGGGCGTTTGAAAACTTTAACGTTGGATTTTTCTCGGAGACTATTAAGTCTATCAATACCAAATGTGGCATGATGGTGTATGATAACAAGGCCTCAAAAAACATGCATGGTGACTTGTCCTTGCTTCAAGGTCAAGGTCGCAGGGACCATAAATGTTGTCTAAAAAACAGCCATTTTTCACATTTTCTCAATTTTCTCTGAAGTTTTTGAGATTGGATACCTGACCTATATATGGTATATAGGGCAAAGTAAGCCCTATCTTTTGATACAGTTTAGTTGACCTTGCGTTAAGGTCAAGGTCACAGGAGCTCTTCAAAGTTGGATTGTATACATATTTTGAAGTGACCTTGACCCTGAACTATGGAAGATAACTGTTTCAAACTTAATAATTATGTGGGGAACATGTTATACTTTCATCATGAGACGCATTTGGTCACATATCATCAAGGTCAAGTTCACTTTGACCCTTATGAAATGTGACCAAAATGGGTAGTGAACCACTAAAAGTGACCATATCTCATGGTAGAAAGTGGCAATAAGCACCATTGTGCTTCCTATGTCTTGAATTAACAGCTTTGTGTTGCATGACCTTGGATGACGTTGACCTTGGATCAAGGTCACATGTATTTTGGTAGGAAAAAATGTGTAAAGCATTTCTTAGTGTATGATGTCATTGTTAGGTGTAGTTGCTTGACCTTGACCTTGAAGGTCACCTGAAGGTCAAGGTCATATAAAAGTCAAGGTCAAGCATGTGAGTCGTATGGGCTTTGTTTCTATTCATCCGTAGTTTCCGTCAGCTTTATAATCTCTTCGTCCTCGGCCTCGTTCTCTTCCTTGTCTTTGTCCTTGTCCTCTTTGTTCTCGTCCTCCGCTTCCTCGTCGTCTTCGTTACCCTCGTCCTTTTCGTCCTCCACGTCCTCCTCGTTCTGCTACGAAATATGATTGTTATCAATCTCATTTTCCTTTTTGTGTTCTCCAGGTGTTGCCTTTGCTGCAACTACTTCTACGAGTGTTTTTTTTAAATATTTTTCCTATTTTCACGCTGTGCTCTTATTCATTGTTTTCAAAGAATACGCTAGTCGTCGACGTCTATCAATGCTACGTTCGTTACTGTATTGTTACGATTATCCCTCCAGGTTTACTGGAGGTCCTACAGACTTTATCCCTCCAGGTTTACTGGAGGTCCTACAGACTTTATCTGTCTGTGTGTCTGTCTGTCTGTCCCAATTCCACGGCTTATATCTCAAAAACTACCGGACGGATTTCCTTGAGATTTTGCACACTGACTGGAAGTTAGGTCCGATTCAATATTATCAAATTTTTAGAATCGAGGTTTGAAAAGAAAGTGACTTTTTTACATTTTGGTGTTGCAATGAAAACGATACAACAGACTCCATTTGCAAAATCTGTGACGTGATCATTTGACTTCGAATAACGTGACGTCATTTGCCAGGAGATTTTCGAGCAGCATGGATCCTATTATAGAATCAATGC
>JAWQFJ010026262.1:15000-29346 GCA_034096865.1 Theodoxus fluviatilis | reverse complement strand
GGAGGGAGGGAGGAGAGAGGGGAGGAGGAGGAGGAGGAGGGAGAGGAGGAGAGGAGGAGGGGAAGAGGAGGAGAGGTAGGAGGAGAGGAGGAGGAGGAGGAGGCTAGGAGGAAGAAGGGGAGGAGGCAGGAGGAGGAGGAGGGAGGAGGAGGGAGGGTAGAGGAGGAGGAGGAGGAGGAGGAGGAGGAGGAGGAGGAGGAGGAGGAGGAGGAGGAGGACCCGAACTTGAAAGAGAATGGGCATAAACTGACAAGAAGGGAGAGGAGAGGCGTTTTGAGAGGAGACGTATGACCTGGACTTGAAAGAGAGGGAGCAGAGGCTGACTGAACGGGAGAGAAGAGGCGTTTTGAGAAAGAGGAAAAGACGGATGACCTGGACGTGGAAGAGAGGGGCAGAGGCTGACTGGAAGGGAGGAAGGAAGGAAGGAGAAAGATGAGGACCTACCAGATGAGTGACAGAGAGAGAGAGAGAGAGAGAGAGAGAGAGAGAGAGAGAGAGAGAGAGAGAGAGAGAGAGAGTGAGTGACAGAGAGAGAGTGAGTGAGTGACAGAGAGAGAATGAACGAACGAACGAAAATTTTATTGTGCAGACCTGCCGGCCCATTACAATGAAAAACAAAGTGACGCGAAACAGTAACTAAAATGCGCGTGTGTCAACAAAACTGGAAACCATTTCTGGAAAGTTTGCAATGTACGAACAATCAACACCGTCTGTGGCACTACTTTCGGACAGTTCGTGCAGTTCGTGCTGTCTGTTGCTTGGCTGCTGCATGCACACTTCGCCCACGAGGTTGGTCTGTGTTGTCATCCTTCCTTGCACGCCGTCTCGATGTCGATCGCTTGCGGTCAGGAATCGGGACGATGTCGGGGTCATCAGCTGGTTGGGGTCATCAGCTGGGCACGAGATGAGGCTGGAAAACCAGGAGCTCCCGATGGCACGGACGACGACCCCTGTAGTGTGTGATGATCCGTGTTCGCGTCCTCGCCAGGTCGAGGAGCAGCAGCGATGGCAACCTCGTCTCGCACGTCTTGTAGGCCTAATCTGTGCTGGCAATCGTATAATTTATCACCCACTCGTCCCATCACCCGCCAGAAAACCTTGCAGTCTTCAATGGTAAGTTCTTGCTCCGGTGAAGGTAGGGTTATCACGGCTGTAGTAGTGGTGTTGGTCTCGATTTTGCCAAGGGGTTTAGCTGCAGATGTCTCGCAGGCTTCGCTTTCAGTGCTCTCTGTGACAAAGTCATCTTGCCGGCTAGGTAGGTCAAAGGTCAAGGGCGTTGCTAGTGTCTGACTCAATGCTGCAGCAGCATGTGGAACCCGTGCTACGTCATGGTGAACAGCAAAATTCGCGGCATGTTCATTATCAATATTTACGGATGAAGTGTTTTGATAAAACTTCCTCTCACCAATGGCTCTGTGACTTTCTGCCCGCCGCTGGTCTCGTCGCTGTTGAGATGGTGTTTTCCGTTGCCACACTCCTCGCTTGATGTTGTTCAAGAGAAATGGCTGACTGCCGGCTTGTCTGAACCGCAGGACGACGATGCTGTTTCCCTCTTCTCCAACGACTTTCCAAGATTACAATATCTCGGTCGTGAGCAGGGACGATAACACAGCCTCCGCAGCAGCTGTGGTTTCTCCACTTAGCACAGCAGCGCCCTCCTGACAGAGAGAGAGAGAGAGAGAGAGAGAGAGAGAGAGAGAGAGAGAGAGAGAGAGAGATGAGGGGGGGGGCTGGGGGGGGGACCGGAAGAGAGGGATGATACAGACGGATGGATGGATTTATGGATGGTGGAATGGATTAATGGGTAAGCAGATGAGACTTTACGCCCATTAGCCTAGTAGGGAATTTCAAACTACCAAGCAGCTAAAAAAAAATGTTGTTGAAGCGAGAGCAAGCTAGCATTCCCTTGCTCTAGTTCTTCGCCTGTACAGCTCGCGTAGGAAGACACGGTGGATCTATTTTTACTCCTCACCTACACGGGGAAGAGATGGTACGGCAAGACAGAAATAAAGAAGCAAGGTGTGAAAGAAATATATGCGCCCTTTGAGAGGGAAAGAAAGTGTATTCGTCAAGGGAAGAAGGATCACAGAACGGCACAATCCCTGGAACTGGCTTTGAGCACAAAATAGTTACACTCCGCCTTTTCTGTCATGCCGTGTTCCGCTGGCAGCGTGTCCTAGTTTTTGTGGAGTCATACAAGTATGTCGGTACTTTTTTTTCTCGCAAATATCTTTGTGACGTATTTTCATAATTTTTTCATGTCTTCGGAAACTAGTTTATTCTTATCACGTCCCTAAAAGGCCACTTAACTTTGCCAGAGTTGTAAATTAAAAGCATTTATTTGCATTTCAGAATTGCGCAATGTGATATATCGTCAATAAATTGTGTGTGTGTGTGTGTTGACTGTCATACACACGACTTATTACCTCCGTCAATGATATTTTTTCAGTCGGTTAGTTAGTTCAATGCTTCGTTTGTTCTTCGGCAAAATCATTCCAAAAGCTCAACACGGATTCTGATAAAATTTAATGCAAGGTAAAGATTTTACTCACGGAATAATTCATTACATTTCTGAGGATATCTGTTATACTATTTTGGAATCACAACCATAACGATAAATTTTATCGACATAGGACGGAGGTCGGTTTTTGCTGTAGGCTGGCGACATTCTGTGAACCCGAGTCAGAAGTGACTCTGGCACAGTTCACAATGATTGTGCAATAGACTTGACCCTTCGCTTTACAGCTTTGCGCCAAAAGTAGTTCGTTCTGATACTATTTTTCTCTCCACTTTTTACAGAAATCATTCAAATGTCAAAACTTGTTTCCATTTCAAAACAAACATTTTATTTTATCGAATAAAAACCGCTGGCGCTGAACCTCCAGGTTTCGGCACAACAACAAAAAAAGATCGGGTTCGAACCCGCAACCTCTCGAGAGAACTATTGATGCATTCAACATACATCTTTGACGGTACTACTATTGACCGCAATACCCCGCAATACCCACAAATATACCGCAATACCACCAAATATGCAACTCGTACTTGCGTCAAATCGCCGTAGTTTGATGTTTGCTTCGTCCAAAGAACATACGTTACATAGACATAAAGAAGCGTCACTCCGCGATTTTAAGCAAGACGAGATTTAGAGTTGCGTCCCTTGTTTTGGTTGGCTGGCAGGCGAAATCAATGCTTGGAGCGATTATGCTCTAGCTACCTATTTTATGAGCCAGTGAGTCTCTCAAATTGACAATAAACTGATGACTGCTCTAGTGTTTAAACTGCCAAGACTTATCCGACAGGCAAATGAAGACAACGAGTTTAGATCTGATAGGTGGTCATTCAATGATCATAGTATACTATGTTTGGCCAGAAAACAACATTGAAACTGATGCGATGTTTCGATATCCTAATACGCTCAAAATACTTCTACTCAATTTTGAGACACATGGGTCGCCAAAAACCATACAAATTCAACTAAACTTTCGGACCGATACACAGAAGCGACCGCATCACGAAGGGACGTAACTCTCGGAAACAGTCAAACTACGGCGATCGCATTAGATTAGTCTTGGCAGCGTTCAGCGGGCTAAGTAAACATCAAACTACGGCGATTTGACGCAAGTACGAGTTGCATATTTGGTGGTATTGCGGTATATTTGTGGGTATTGCGGGGTATTGCGGTCAATAGTAGTACCCAGATTTGATAAATTAATGCTGTTCAAGGGTTACATTTTCGAAACGAAACGACCCGCATCGTAAAAAATCCTTCTGTCTCCTTCACCAACGTTCTGGAAATTATTCATTCTCGCATGGGTTCCCCGAAACTCTAAATGACGTCAATCTAAAAAGATACCCATAATTTCTGCTGTTACGTCAATTGAAATGTTGAGACAGAAAGCTTCTAAGTGGGACTGAATTTCAGATCGTACATGCAAATGACGTCATGCTATTAATGACGTCAAATTTGGCTTTGCCGTCAAATGTCATTTCAATAATTTTTCGACCGGTAATTTCGAGAATACGACCTTAGAAAACCACTTTCTCTTCAAGCCTCGATTCTGAAAATTTGATACATTCAATCGGACCTAACTTACAGTTAGTGTGCAAAATCTCAAGGAAATCCGTCCAGTAGTTTTTGAGATATAAGCCGTGGAGACGGGACAGACAGACACACACACAGACAGATAAAGTCTGTAGGACCTCCAGTAAACCTGGAGGGATAAACGCTAGTTTATTGCCTCAACAAGAGTAAGTTAAGAGTTTTGTGCGAAATAGTCTTAGAACTTCTTTAACGGCGTATGTCTGGGAGCAGATCGGCTATCCCACAAGCCTCTCGTATGATCTCTATTTGCATGTATATCGGACGAAAACTTTCCATCACGGGATATCAACTGGGCTAGAGACACTTTCGCCGGTAGGCGAAGTCTCTAGTGAACTAGAATGGGCTGGCGTATGCCTTCCACACTCAGACCGCTAGCAAGCGCTAAAATAAACTCTAGCGTCAGGCCAGGCGAGCAAAACATGCTGCCTGAATGATACAGGCCATGGAAGCAGTGCTGTGATGCGTCCACTGCTGTGGCTGCCTTCGCGGAGGTTCGCGCGCTCCGAGTGCTGTCTTGTTTGTAATTACAAACCCATCTTTGTCTTTTTCACCCATTTCTCCCCCACCCCAAATCAGCCTGTGATTCTCTGAACTTTTTTCTGTTTTGATCACTTTAAACTCGCCACGTGTCTCCTTCCCCCATTAAACTCATCGCCGTTTGTCTGTGCGTGCCCGTCCATGTAGACGTCAATTGGACACGCATGTGCATTTACGCATGCATGCATGCAGACGTGTGTGTGTGTGTGCGTGCGTGTGTGTGCGTGCGTGTGTGTGCGTGTGTGTGCGTGTGTGTGCGTGCGTGCGTGTGTGCGTGCGTGCGTGTCCGTGTGTGCGTGGGTGTCCGTCTGTCCGTCCGTGCGTCCGTCCGTGCGTCCGTCCGTCCGTCCGTCGTCCGTCCGTCCGTCCGTCTGTCTGTCCCTCCCTCTTAAACAACAGTCAATGCACATACGTAATCACGCTCGCACGCACGCTTACGCGCTTGCAAACACATACGTACACGCACACAAACACACATGTAGGCTACACATACATACGTACACACGGACAGACACACGCACGTACACGTACATTGAGCCTAGTGTCCTGAATCTGAGAGGTCTGATGCTTCTATTCGATTATCATCATCGAGGTTCACCCAGTGTTCCACTGTTTTGTTTTGATATTGACATCATGAACCAACAGTCCCATCTTTTCACAACACCTCCCAACTCGATCCGTTTGCCGTCGCCGGCTGCCACGGCACGCCGATCTTCGTGTTCTCAGCGGTCAATCAATTCGCTTGCGGTTCCAATTCTCGCTGCACAGCGAGCCAATCATAGCCCACCAATTGTTTTGATGTCTGTTGTCAGTGTGGCTCGAGTGGAAGAGCGTGACAAGGGGAAAACTGAGGAAACGCTGAACATATAGCAGCACTTCGGAGATGGCAGTTGACGATTTTCTTTATTTGTACGCATGCGCAAGCCAGCTCATGGTCAAGGGGAGCGAACTCAACTAAATGGCTTCGTAACAATGCAGTCAGGGTTACTTCCCTTATGCCTCATAATACGACATCTTCCCTTTTTAAGGAAAATACACAACAATTAACTCTTTCAACTTTAACTGTCAATTAACTCAATATTCCAGCAGCGCGTCTTTTGAGTTTCAAGTTTCAGCAAAAAGTATCTGTTTTCACTTAAACGGATTAGCACACTGTATCTGTTTCCTCTTCAGTTCAAACGGATCGACTTCAAATAAGTAAACTCTAACTTTTGGCTTTTGACTTCTTGCAAAGCGTCTCTGATAATTCTAACTTAGAATCTAACTATGAACTACTATAACTTAAACAACCGAACTTGGAAGTTCGTAACTTCAACCAACACAAGGTATACTGCAAAGCGTCACTTAGTCAATCAACTTTACGCAAAAGCTTCCTGCGTAACATCACTTAGAATCAAAGTTCGGTACTCACCAAGTGATGCTTGGTAACTATCACTAAGGAACGTTACTTCTCTGGTACCGGGGTGGTTTGTGAATCTGTCGACCGGACTTGGTGATGTATGACGGCGTCGATGGCGTCTGTTGCAGCGGTAGCACCGGCTGTGCTTGTGGTTGCCCCGGCTGCGACGTTTGACTGCTTGTAGGCTGGACGGACATCTTCTGGTCGTCTTCGTTGATCTGCGTCGACATCTTCGGGTCGTCTTTGTTGATCTGCGTTGACATCTTCGGGTTGTCTACGGTGATCGGCTCGGACGTTCGTAACCTGATGTGCTTGGGGTTGCGCCTCAGCCTACCCTCAGGAGTATGAACGTGGTAGGATCTTGGAGCACCTTATTTAAAGACTTCGCCTGGCTTCTTACAGCCTTTCTCTCCCTCCTCCTTTATGAGGACGAGGTCGCCGGGTTGAAGCTCTGGCAAGCTCCGTGCTCTTTTGTAAAAGTACTGCTTTTGTGACAGCTTTGACTTCGCATCACGCTGGCGTACTGTGTCATGTTCCACTTTACATAAGAAAGGGACTGGAGTAGGACGGGTAGGGTTGTGCGTAGCCTCCTTCCAAACGCTAGCTCTGCCGGGCTTACTCCAAGGGTTGGGAGTGGAGTAGCTTGGTAAGTCAGCAATGCAAGGAGATAGTCTTTCTGTTTCAGGATCTCCTTTGTTGTCTTCACGGCGCGTTCCGCCTCATCGTTGGACTGTGGATAGTGAGGAGAACTGGTGACATGGCAAAATTGCCATTCTTTAGCGAATTTCTTGAACTCGGCTGAAGAGAACTATGTTCCAATGTCAGAAACTACAGTCCCTGCAATCCCATGCTGTGAGAAGATAATCTTCATCTTGTTGATGACTGCTGTGGAGGTCACCTTGCTGAGCTCAGCTATGTCAATGTAGCGACTGTAGTAGTCAACTGAGACGTGGTAGGTCTGCCCCCTGATCTCGAAAATATCAACAGCAATCCTCTGAAAGGGTCGTTCTGGCATCGTTGACGGAAGCAATGGCTCACTCGCTTGCGATGGTTTCTTCTCTAGACAGTGTTTGCCTCTGCAACTCTGTTTTTGATGTCATGGCTTATGTGTGGCCACCACACTGATGTTTTTCTCTTTCACGGCACTTGGTGATACCCATGTGACCATCATGGATTCTCTCTAAGACTTCTGCTCGCATGGAAACTGGTACGACGATTCAATCGCCATAGATCAACAGTCCTTCGTGAGTACTGAGGTCTCAACGAACGGCAAAGAGGTCTTTGGCTGCCATTTTGACATCTTCTTTGTCGACTGGCCACCCCTTGATGGTGTAGTCTAGTGCTGTTTTGAAGTTGACGTCCTTCTGGGTCTCCTCACGCATCTGGTTCAGCTTGGCATCTGAAACTGGCCAAGCGCTTGTGACTTCGTACACGTAGAATTCTACGTCTTCTTGCAGTGCTGTTTCTTCTTTCTCTGACTTCAAAGAACTTCTCGACAAGGCGTCAGTTATCGTCATGTCTTTCCCTTGAATGTACTCTGCTTTTGTCTTGAACGTCATCAGCCTCATCAGCATCCTTTGGCATCTCAGTGGTGTTTCTGATAAGTCTTTGGTGTTGATGAGCGGAATGAGCCGTTTGTGGTCAGTTTGAAGCGTAAAGCTGTCTAGCCCTACCAAGAATCTCTCGAACATTTCATAAGCCCAAACAGAAGCGATGACTTCCTTTTTGATCTGTGCCCAGTTTGTCTCTGTTTTATTCAGTGTTCTGGAACAGAATGCGACTGGACGCAATCCATCTTTATGTTCCTGGAGAAGAACTCCTCCCAGACCATAGCTCGACGCGTCAGCTAAAACTGTCGTCGGCTTCTTTGGGTCGAAGTACGCTATGGCAGGCGCAGTGGTAAGCATCTCCTTCACGTTGAAACAGGCTTCTGACTGCTCAGAACCCCATGTCCACACTGCGCCTTTGGTCAACAGTGCGGTGAACGGCTTCAAAACAGTGGGCAGGTGTGGTAGGTACCTGCCAAGATAGTTGGCCATGCCCAAGTATCTTCTGAGCTCAGCGATGTCTTCTGGTTCTGACAGACTCTCGATCGCTTCGATCTTGGACGGATTTGATTACGTGACCAAGAAAGGTGATCTCCCTCATCTTGTACTCACACTTGGTCTTGTTCAGGCGAAGGCCTACTTCATCAAGCCTCTGGTGGACTTTTGCAAGCAGCGCGTTATGCTCCCCCATCGTCTTGGTATGGTAAACGATGTCGTCGAAGTAGCAGATGACTCCGTCTATGCCCTGGAGTGACTCTGTCATGACCCATTGAAACACTTCTGGCGCAGAAGAAATACCAAAAGGGAGTCTTTTCATGAAAAATCTGCCGTAGGGTGTAAGAAAGCAAGTGAGTTTGGCTGTGCTTTCATGAAGCGGAAGCTGCCAGAATGCCGACTGAGCGTCAAGCTTGGAGAACACACTGGAACCTCGAAGCTTGTCGATGATATCGTCGATTGAAGGAATGACGTAGCGCTCTCTCTGAACTGCTTGGTTGAGTTTATTGAGATCCACGCAGATCCGGATGTCACCGTTAGGCTTCGGTACTGGAACCATGGGCGACACCCACTCAGTCGGCTCTGTGATTTCTTCTATTATTCCGTCTTCTTTCATCCTCTCCAATTGTTTCTTCACCTTTTCTTGCGGTGGAATAGTTACTCTTCTTGGTGTGGTTATGCTGTACGGTTGTGTACCTTCCTTGAGCTTGATCTGCACAGGCTCACACTTCATGGTTGCGAAAGTGACTGAATTTACTCTCAGTACAAGATTCAGCGCTGTAGCTGTACTGCGGCTCAGAAGACTGTCAGAGTCATTATCAATGACGAACACTGTAGCTTCGATCTTCTTCTCAAGCTTGGTAGTGAAGTGACCTAGTGTTTTCACTTTGCCCCCTCGACTCATCAGCTTGACACGATTCGCTGGGAGCAGCTTCATCTGTCTTAGCTTTGCCCATGTAGATCTGCTAATCAAGTTGACGTCAGCCCCGGTATTAATCTTCCAGTTGATAGTGGTTTCTTCCAACTTCAAATACACCCTCCATGGTGGTTCATTGGACTCGACGCTTCCTATGAAGTATTCTTTCTCAGACTCTGACTCTCTCTCAGGCTCTTTTTCTAGCTCTGGCTATGTTTCAAGCTCTTTTTCTTGCTCTGGCTCTGAAGTAACTTCATCTGTATTATTTGTCTTGGACTTAGACTTGCACATTTTTGCAAAATGTGACATATTTCCACATTTGTGACATTTCTTCTGGTATGAGGGACACTTCCTCTTCTCATGGCAAGTTCCGCATTTCTTGCACGCAACTTTCTCTGAAGTATGCGCGTGTGCATTTTGATGTGAGGATCCCTTCCCTCCGCGGTTCCCCTCGAGTTGGAAGCGGACTTCATCAACTGATGTTGCACCTCTCTGTTCCTCTAGTTCAGCCTTCACTTTTTCATGTTGTCTCGACTTCATGATAGCCTTCTCCAAAGTCAGCTTGCTCTCTAGCTGTAGCTTTCCAGAAAGATCTTTGTCTCTCAGCTCCAGGACAAGTCTATCTTTTATAGTGTCCTTCTTCTCTGTGAGAGCAGCATGCTCTGCTAGTTTATACAAAGCATTGACGTATTGTTCAATTAATTCACCTTCTTTTTGGTTCCTGCTGTAAAATGTGGCTCTGATGTGAATCACGTTCCTCTTTGGTATGAAATGTTCATCAAATTTCTTCTTCACTTTGTCGTAGTCTTTTTGATCATCATCAGACAACTTAAACTGTGTGAAAATCATATCAGCATCCGGACCCATATAGTGCAATAAACTACTAACTTGAATCTCGCCACTCTCTTTACTCAGCTTTGATTCAAGCCTGAAACGATCAAATCTTGCTAGCCAAAGCTGGCCAAGCAGAAGGTTCATGAAATGCAAATGGCTGCGGCGGTTTGAACATTGTAACACACTGAAATTTTTTAATCAAGTTACTTAGCTCTCAAGTGTTCGTTCAGCTGAATCCTGGTTCCCCTTTTTGTTCAAAGGATATCTGACACCATGTTTTGATGTCTGTTGACAGTGTGGCTCGAGTGGAAGAGCGTGACAAGGGGAAAACTGAGGAAACGCTGAACATATAGCAGCACTTCGGAGATGGCGGTTGAGGAACTTCTTTATCCGTACGCATGCACAAGCCAGCTCATGGTCAAGGGGAGCGAACTCTACTAAATGGCTTCGTAACAATGCAGTAACGGATACTTCCCTTGTGCCTGATAATATGACACCAATGTTCCAAGTTGGTTCCAATTTTCTCAGCCAGCGGCCAATCAGATCGCTTGTGGTTCCAATTTTTGCTGCACAGCGAGTCAATCATAGCCTACCAATGTTCCAAGTGGGTTCCAATTTTTTCAGCTGTCAGCCAATCAGAGGCGTTGACGCTCACGTCGCCTGCAGATGTACGGCTGGTGTCACGGGTTATGTGTAGTTCGTTCCTAAATGCGGTACCTATTAATAGCCATGCCGGATTTCGTCGGCTCCGCCAATCACGGAGACGATAACGACTCTACTTAGGCCTAGCTCTTAAGGCAATTTTCATACATAGAAGTTTCGTACTTTTCTATTCGCTTTGGAGAGTGTCATATCTTGATGAAAAATTAGTAGATTACGAAAGAAACGTTTTAGGACGAGTAGTGTCAAATTTTCTGACAGTTACAACCTCGTAGGTGGCTGCTGACTGCGATATTATAAATATGGCTGCAATATTCACGGAATCCCCGGAATCCGCGAACCTGGAAGCATGTTGTTTTGGGTGCTGGACGTTTCGCCCCAATTGCGACATTCGGAACGTCGTTTAGCTAAGATGCGACCGCGTTAATGTATCTGCGTTTTGTGACAAACGTCTTGCTCGTCGGTACTGTACTCCATGCACCTTAACGGTGCGCGTGATTCGGGTGTAATCTTAAGCTAAACGACGTTCCGAATGTCGCAATTGGGGCAAAACGTCCATGACCCGTTGTTTTCCCAAACTCTTATGAATGCTTCCAAGTTGTTTGCCACTACATCAAAATGAACATTCAGTGGTACCGTGCGCACTATAGATGCGACCCTTGTGCACTAGCTCTCTAGCTGTACCATGAAACTGAGATTGGACCGTTGTGTTTATGTTATGATTTTGTGGAACCGGTGAAGTAATATATGAAGCCCTCTGGCCAAAAATCTTTCTAGGTACACATGGAGACTTGCTAACTTGGTCGATGTTTCGAGTCGTATGTTGTTAAATGTTCAGCCTTTAGAATTACTTGGTAACACTACCTGTGAATGTGACAGGGTCTAGCTCGGCGGGTGGAGACACCTGGTGGGCTGAGGGTGTGGTGTGAGTGATGTCTGCTTCTCAGTCCCGGGTCTCACCTGTGACACGTGCAGCTGGGTGAGTGTGGTCACAGTGCTCGAGGGGCAGACTCGAGGGATAGACTCACGGGTTGCACATGCGGCTGGGTGAGCATGGTACTTAAGGGGCAGACTGAGGGACGGACTCTTCAGTTTGTGAATTGCCTTCCCTCGAGTTAGATGTCTGCTTTCTCTCTACAGGTGAGACCCGTCATTGTTGCATGTTGATTCTGACTAGTGATTACATAATTTTAATGGAATTTTCTGCATTGTAATTTTAACATGATTGTGTAATACTGAACTTTACCTGAAATTTAGGTAGCCCGACTTACGTGTCGTTTTCTCATTTGCCCTTTTTTGCTTTCGTATTCATGTGACGCAAAATGTCATGAAGCAGTGATGACGAGGTCTCCAATAAAGAAACGGCGTGAATGGCTCAATTCACGAAAAGTGTGCCTGTGTGGTACTTGTTACATTTGGGGGCTCGTCTGACAGCAACCCATGGAGGACCAACGTCTGGATGCCGTGAGGAGGATCTGCTTATCATCTGCACAGAACTTGGTGGCGGTGGCCATGTTACTGGGTGAGGAGGCAAAACCTGAAGTCAGTCAGCAGGAGCTGACGGCAATCTTCTTGAAGAAGATGAGGGAGGCTGAGGGACAGGCAGGAGAGGAGAGAATTTTTCATATGATCGAGATATTAACGGAACTAAAACAAGCGACAACGCCAGAAGTCAGCTCGTCGTCGGTACTGCGTCGAGAATTGAAGATCGACGGCGCCATCGACGGTACAGAGGCGGGACTCAGTTTCATCAGCGTGATGAGACAGATTGAGGGAGCGCGGAAACGCGGCTACCCAGAACAGGAGATACTTGATGCCGTCATATCAGCGATGCTACTGGCGCACCATTTTCGAAACTTCCTGGAAGTGTCTAGCTCTCATCTGGAGGAAATCAAGGAATTTTTAAGACAGCATCTGCGCCAACCGTCAACAACAGAACTGTTTTCAAATCTCTCACAGTCCGTACAGTTACCAAATGAGAGCGCAACTGACTTTGTACTGTGATTGATGGACGTACGTGAAAGGACAACGCTGTCTTCTGCTGCTAAAGATACCGGCGTGTTCTACCCACCATATTTAGTGGATCGGATGTTCCACCAGGCCATTTCGACGGGACTCAAGGACGTTGAATTGCGCTTGAAAGTACAAGAATTGATAAAAGAACAAAACTTCGACTTCGATATCCTAGCACAGGTGAATGCAGTGGAGTCGCAGACACGCGAAAGAGCGACGAGATCAGCGGACTGTAGTCAAGTTCACGTGGGTGACAAAATGGACGTGGTGACAGCGACTGTGACGAAACTGACGGCTGTGATGGAGCAGCTGGTAGCCAGGATTGAGGTCTTCGAGCGACAGGATAACAATCAGCGTGATCAACAGGCACGGAATCGATACAAATGTCGCCATTGCACGGAGAACAAAATCGCAAGATGTCAACACTGCAGGCGCTGCGGCGCTAGATCTCACTTGGAGAGAGACTGCAGCAGAAAAAGTCAGAACACGTCACGGGATGCACGTACTCAGGGAAACGAGAACGTGTATCGCTAGCGGGGGCGGCGGAGACACACGGTGATCAAGACTTCCAGGGACAGTCGATGGTGAATGTAATCACAATCTGCAACTTGCAAGAGGAAACGAGTCACAGTAGGGAGCGGATGACACGTCTTGTGGGCGAGATGTGCTCAGTTAAGGGGACGTTAAACGGTCAGGCATGTCAGATGCTCAGGGATACTGGGGCTCAGGTCTGCCTAATCTCAGCCAGCTGGTTAAAGTCTAACTTGAAGGAAGTACAGATTCGTCGGGTTGACGAATGGGGAGATGCAGCGTTGAGATTACGAGTGTCATCAGCTAACGGTACGCCCATTGACTTTGAGGGCTGGTGTGCACTGCGTGTCCGCATCGGCAACGTGGAGGTTGTTGCTCCGTTCCTGGTGGCTGGCATCAGCAGCGTACAGCTGCCCACCCTGGGCTACAATGTCATCTGCAGGCTTGTGGAGGACGGGCATTGGGACAGGATCAGCTCAGCGTTCCCTTCGAGGGAACGTCAAAGGCAGGCCAAGGTGCTGGAAATCGTGACGTCGCGGATGCAGGAAACACCGATGCCTATGCTGCAGTGGGACCCAGCAGTTGACCTTGATGGCTCTCCCGTTACTGAAGACCAGAAGAAACTCATACCGCAGGTCCTCAGAGAAGAGTGCGAGACGTTTTCCCAAGATGACGACGATGTAGGGACTGTCGAAGAGCTGCAGATAAACATTCACCTCAAGGCCCACTCTCCAGTTCAGCGAGCCTACGTGTCCATTCCCCCACCCATGTATGAAGAGGTGAAACCCTACATTGAAGACTTGCGTCGGCTGAAGTGGATTCGGCCATTAAAAAACCCCTACAGCAGTCCGATGGTGTGCGTTAGGAAGAGGAATAGGTCGCTACGGCTATGCATAGACTACCGTCAATTGAACAATAAAACCTGGAAGGACCCACACCTCATCCCTCGCATACAATATTACAACGTCTTTTAGGACAATTTCAGTTATTTATATCATTAAATGGATGAAACAGTACGCTCTCTTTCGGTGCAAACAATATTAAAATCGGTAAAGATTAGACAAAGATATGTTCAGTTTACATCTGAAGTATTAAAACAAATGTAATTATGAGAAATACTGACTTAAAATTAGAAAAAAAATCTGTGTTACTTTCTTACGCTAACGGAATTCAAATTAATTTGGTGGAATAGTCAAATAGTCACATTCAAAGTTAGCAAGCAATATCATTTTGAAAAATATTACATCAAATCCAGTTACCTCGGGGAGTTGATTACACAATAAGAAGTGTTACTTTTGCGGCCGTTTCG